>CM063507.1:893624-1006124 GCA_032207245.1 Pardosa pseudoannulata | reverse complement strand
AATTACAATTCCCCTGCAATTTATTCTATTTCATCTTCAGACTGTTAATTACAGTTGTTTTTCTATTTCCGTTTTTCCAGAGTTTCCGTTTATTCTATTTGTTATATCGTTAATTTTTGTATCCAATAACTACGGTTCCTCTGCAATATATTCTATTTGTTTTTCAGAGTGCTAATTTCGTTTTCCTATTTCCGTCTTTCGAGATTTTCCATTTATTCTAATATATCTTAGATATTTATATTCAATAATTACAGTTCCTTTACAATTTATACTATTGCTTTTTAGAGTGTTACTTACAGCAGTTTTACTATGTCCTTTTTTCAAGAGTTTCCGTTTATTCTATTTATCATATCGGTAATTTTTATATCCAATTATTACTTTTCCTCTGAAATTTATTCTATTCATTTTTCAAAGTGTTAATTACATCTATTTTTTTATCAGAGTTTCCCTTTATTCTAATTGTTATATCTTAAATATTATATTCAATAATTACGTTTCTCTGAAATTTATTCTATTTGTTTTACAGACTGTTAATTACATCTATCTTTTATCGGATTTTCCATTTATTCTAATTTTTATATCGTAAATATTTATATTCAATAATTACGGCTCCTCTGCACTTTATTCTACTTGTTTTTCAGAGTGTTAATTACATCTATTTTTTATAAGATTTTCCATTTATTCTAATTGTTATATCGTAAATATTTATATTCAATAATTACGGTTCCTCTGCATTTTATTCTATTTGTTTTTCAGAGTGTTAATTACATCTATTTTTATCAGAGTTTCCATTTATTCTAATTGTTATATCGTAAATATTTATATTCATTAGTTACGTATTCTCTGCAATTTATTCTATTTGTTTTTAAGAGTGTTAATTACATCTATTTTTTCTCAGTTTCCATTTATTCTAATTGTTATATCGTAAATATTTATATTCAGTAATTACGGTTCCTCTGCAATTTATTCTATTTGTTTTTAAGAGTGTTAATTACATCTATTTTTTCTCAGTTTCCATTTATTCTAATTGTTATATCGTAAATATTTATATTCAGTAATTACGGTTCCTCTACAATTTATTCTATTTGTTTTTTAGAGTATTAATTACATCTATTTTTTCTCAGTTTCCATTTATTCTAATTGTTATATCGTAAATATTTATATTCAGTAATTACGGTTCCTCTACAATTTATTCTATTTGTTTTTTAGAGTATTAATTACAGTTGATTTTCTATTTCTGTTTATTCTATTTGTTATATCGTTACTTTATTGTCCAATAATTACGGTTAGCATTTAATAAGAGAACTCTGGTCTTTTTTTCGTTTGGAGCACTTGTTTTATTTTTATATTGATAGAACCATATATAATTAGAGTAATTTTCTATAGAGTTTAATGTTAAATTTCAACCCCATGGTAATCTTCGATTTCCTATAGAGTTTAGAACTGATCTCACCTAAGTCGTGTAACAGCTAATCGCGATTAATCTCTGTTTAAATGGAGAATGTGCGTCCCACCATTGGTTGATGCCATGGGTTAATCACGGTTAGCCGTTCATAACTTTGGTGAGACCGGCCATTAATGTTTAAATTTCAACCCCATGGTAATCGTTGATTAAATGTAATCAATCATGCTGGATCAGTACAGAAAATACAAGTCATAAAAAATTAATCATCCCATCAAGAAGGTAACGTGAGACTTCTGTTTCAGTCATAAAAATTGTACGAAACAGTAAGTTTCCTGATTAATAGCTATGGTAGTTAATCGTAGATTAGCAGTAATCAACACTTTCCTGTAGTAATTTAACTTAATAACTATAATGTTTTAAAGAAGTTTTAAGTAGAAAGCTTTATAGATTGAGTTATTTCCTTTTGATAGCAATTGATTTAATATTTTAAATGAAAAAAATGGTGGAAATATACTTTATTTGACAATTTATTTCTTTCCTTATTATTTTCATTTCTACGGATAGAAGGTAAGTATAAAATATATCTTTCGCCTTTTCTTTATAATGTTTACATAGAACGTTCAGTCGACTCAGTGTTCCCATCTTTAAATACTTACAAAGTAAATTTGTGAAAATAAATTTTCGTGTAATATAAATTTCTTCTATTATCTTTACATTATCGTTTGCTTTGAATTATTTTTAAAGTTTTCATTTTTCTTCTTAGGTCATTTTAGAGAACTATTTTTAAAAACATCATATATTATCATTCGATTATGTCTTATTCGAATCAGAGAGCTATATCGCAAATATTTAAATTCGATACTTACGTATTCTCTACAATTTATTCTATTTATTTTTCAGAGTGTTAGTTGCAGTTGTTTTTCTTTTTCCGTTTTATCTGAACTCTAAATTAATAATATTAATACTAGTATTCTGAAATTTTATAAAAATAGAATATATGTTTTAAAAATTTTCCAAACCGTTTACCTGAGAAGACTTTTTTGAGCTTCAGGGTGACACCAAGATCGGAATTGTATGATCACTAGTTCGATACCTACAGGTTAGGTCGATGACTCGCGAAATATCGATATAACGTGTTCCATCGTTAAACTGATTTCCAAATTTTCAGATCTACGACGTATTACGATATGGAACGAACACCGATATAACTAAATCAATTTAAAGCTTTTCTGCTTTTCTATTTTTCTGTATTCCCAACTTCATGCGAAGGAGAAATGACGCATGAGCGATATAGTGTTCCTGATATGTAAACATCGGGAATTCGTTAATTTTTCCCCCAATCTTCTGTTTTTCGTATTTTCAGACTTTGTGGAATGGAAAAATGGCACATGCACGATATAGTGTTCCCAATATATAAACATCGGGAATTTGTTAATTTTTTCCCAAAATCTTCTGGCTTTCTTATTTCGAGACTTTGTGGAATGGAAAAATAGCACAAGCGCGATATAGTGTTCCCGATATATAAATATCGGGAATTCGTTTTTACGACTACGAGTGAGAGGGTAACAGAGCATGCGCAATATAACTTCCCGTCGATTAATCCACATGCTGAAATATTTTCTCCAGCTTACGGCTAGTGTAAATGTAATATGAAAAATCTGTAATTGTTAGAAAAAAATGTAATTAAACCTAATTTCTAAACACAGAGCTTCATTTTTGCCCTAAAATGCAAAGTTACTTGTATTTCTGTCGTATAATAAAAATCCTAGTCCAGTATTTTCTTCCATATTATTTACTAACTGCGCATAAAATGAAATTTAAATGTTTAACTCGTTTATATTTCTTACATCTTCATAACATTTCATGCTGAATAATTTTAAATTATTTTAAAGGATATTAATTCCTATCGAAGTAAAATACTTTGAAAAACATTTTTCTAAAATGTTTTTATTTTAAGAATATTGTATAATGTTATATGTATCAAAGATTAAACCAAACATGAAAATTATAAAAATGTAATTTCTTTTATTGGTATATCGTTAAATACGTTACAAATGAAAAAACGTTTTGATTATATATCACGATGTCAGATTTTCAGTATCGCTCGCTCTTTCTTCCCTCCTTAAAGATTCAGACATTAAATAATTCTTTAAATTTAAATTTCTGAAATATTTTTTTCAATTAAAAAAAATTGTTCAATTTTACATTTTTATCTTATTTTTGCCTTATTATTACTTAAAATTGACTTTTAAATTTTTTGTAATATTATTTTAGCGATTGATATTTTATTTATAAAATAAAGTTTATGCCTTTACATTGAAATTCCACGGATAGTGCGGATTTTTTAAAGTATGAATTGAATTTTAATATAAAAAAGATAATATAAAAAAGACAAAATTTAAAATAAACACCTAAATTTATTTTTATGTATGTATCATGAATATTTTGTAAAAATATTATAAGTTAAGACTCAAAGAACATTTTAAAAATTAACAGAAAACGTCCTTAAAAATGAACTTTACAAGAATATTATCAGATTTTTAAAATTATATCTTCACAGAGTTTCATAAATGTAAGTTAAAATTTACAAAAAATGCTTTGCAAAGTACACCATACCCTTAAAAATCAAGATTTGTTATAAGAGAAAATCTCCTTCCAATAAATAAAAAGGAAAAATTTTCATATTTCTATTTCTTCTTCAATTTTTATGTAATTTGTGAAATCGGCGGAACCGAGGGTAAGATATTACCCACTGTGTAGAAAATGCAAATGTTTGCATTGTTTCTCTACCCACTTAGGGCGTGTCCTTTATATATTCTACGAAATTCGAATGTTTCAATGGCATTTATTTTGGGACAGAGGGAATAAAATTTATTAAAGATACAGTAGAATCTCGCTTATAAAAGAAGCATCGAGAAGGGATAATTCTTCTTATAAGTCAATATTTCGTATATGTAAAAAGTAGTCGGTTCTGCCGATGAAAACATGAAAACACTACTGAGCAATTTTTCAGGTCCTTTTGATACATTTTGGAAATCAAGCAATTAACTATGATCAGGGATTTTTTTCCCTTTTTTTGATACATTTTGGTAATCAAGCTATTTTACAATCAGGCATTTTTTTTTTTTCTGGTACATTTTGAGAATCAAGCAATTTTACGATCAGGCACATTTTTCTTTTTATTTCTTTTCTTTTTCAATACATGCAATTTTACTATCAAGCACTTCTTTTTTTTCTTTATTTGATACATTTTAGAAATCAAGCGATTTTACGATCAAGCACTTTTTTTTTTTTTTTTGATGCATTTGGGATATGAGCAATTTTACTATCAGGCACTTTCTTTCTTTTCTTTTTCTGATACATTTTAAGAATCAAGCAATTTTACGATTGAGCACTCTTTTTCTTTTCCTTTTTGATGCATTTGGGATATGAGCAATTTTACTATCAGGCACTTTCTTTCTTTTCTTTTTCTGATACATTTTAAGAATCAAGCAATTTTACGATTGAGCACTTTTTTTTTTTTTTTTCTTTGATGCATTTGGGATATGAGCAGTTTTACTATCAGGCACTTTTTTTCTTTTCTTTTTCTGATACATTTTAGGAATCAAGCAATTTTACGATTGGGCACTCTTTTTCTTTTCCTTTTTGATGCATTTATTTTGGGAGATAAGCAATTTTACGATCAGGCACTTTTTTTCTTTTCTTTTTCTGATACATTTTAGGAATCAAGCAATTTTACGTAAGAATTATTCTATATGACCAGCCAATTAAATCGCCATGTTACACATATATATATATATATATATATATATATATATATATATATATATAATATATATATATATATATATATATATATATATATATATATATATATACAGTAGCGTAGCTATAATTTTGCAGCCCTATATAGTGTTTTTTTAATAAACTTACATAAATATTTTTAAGAGATACACTATGTACCTCTACTTCATTTACAGAAGAAAGCACGAGAAAATATATTTTTATTTTATATTTATAAATAAGTAGGATTATATATCTTTAATAAATGAACGTATTGCATAATGTGAATTTGGAAGGTGAACTTGCATATTTATTTTTCTAGCTTTCTTAGTTGAAAAAAAAATTGTTTATAATGTCCTCAGTTTATTTTATTTGTAATTTCTTGTTCTGTGAATAATACTGCAAGATTTTGTGGTCTTAAATCACTCATTGTGAAAGAGAAATATTTTTTTATCAACTGATATAAACAGATTTAAACAGGATGAAATAAACAAGATTTTTTATTTTAAAAGTTTATGGGAACACTGATCGAATAGGGATTTATTTTCTTCAAAAGGGAAAAAAATTAAAACTTCATGTACAAGATTTTAAAAAAATTTTAAAACGAAGTATTTTTTTAGATGGCTTCCAAAAAGAGGGAGGAACTTACAAGAGCATTAAACGATGCCAGAAAAAAACTGGAGACTGTAAGTTGTGTCTCTAAATTATTGCGTTCCATAACACTCGATTTGTGTGACTGAAATTCTAAATTAACGATTGCTTTCCATTAAAAAGAACTAAAACGCTAAAAGTGATAACAGTAATTCTTGTCGCCAATGTTTGGAAACTACTAAACAAGCTAGAATATTTAAATTGACTGTTTTTTTTACATAAATATAATGCTGATAATTTTTGCTTTTGGGGGGGTTTATTATGGAACTTTAAAATTCCTTGCCGGTGAAACTTAATAGCTAGGTTGTGTACGTTGACAATAAACTATTAAGAAGTGTTATTTTATAATATAGTTTAATAAGATTTTTTATTATACAAGCTTTTCCTCTAACTTTTAAAATTTATTTTCTTTTACTAATACAGGTAGTCCTAGTATATGTTCCAGACAAATATAAAATATAATATTCAATATAAAAGGATATTTTCAAAACGATTTTTATGGACGTTTCGCATTAAAACAAGTTTTTATATTCCATTCATTACAAGCAAAAATATATATTGTGAATAATGGTGCTTTACCACACATACAAACATGTATATAACACTTAATGGTGTACGTTTCGGCGAGAGGCAAACTTCATTTCACACCCTAGATTTTCTTCTTTTTTTTATTTTTGTACTTTTATTACATAGAAAATAAGTCTTTTAATTAGCTATGATATTTTAAAGAAAGAATAATAATTAATATACAATGGTAAAAATATCGTTACATGGTTTCACAAAACATTTTTCTCGCCAAATTTGGAGACATTCTTCACAATATTATTTGCACCTATTTTATGTCTTTCTAGAACACTCTAGGCATTCCAAGATTCCATATTATATGTGAGTCTAGTGTCGTCTGACTTCACTGGTAGCCATTGGAAACACGAGGTCTAACAACATCCATTTTCGTAGTTAACATAATGCAAGTAATGGTGAAAATTTCGTAAGGCAGTTTCGATGCACAATTTTGTTACACAATTTCATTACACGATTTCGTGACACTGTTTTCTTATACAATTTTGTTATAAGATTTTGTCATAAAATTTTGCTACACAATTTCATTTCATTATTTCGTTACACGATTTTGATACTCGCTTTCATTATACAATTTTGTTACATGATTTCATTGCACAATTTCGTTATACAATTTTGTTAGATATCTTCGTCACATAATTTCATTATATAGCTTCATTACACAATTTCGTCACAAGATTTCATTGCAGGATTTCGCTACCAGGTTTCATCATACAGTTGTTTGCTTGATTTCACTACTTAATTTTTGTTACACAATTTCATTACATGATTTCACTACTAGTTTTATTATATAATTTTCTTACATGATTTCGTTACATAATTTCATTATACAATTTTGTTAGATATTTTTCGTCACATAATTTCATTATATGGTTCCATTACACAATTTCGTTACAGGATTTCATTGCAAGATTTCGCTACCTTGTTTCATCATACGATTTTGTTACTTGATATCATTATATGATTTCGCTGCCCCGGTTTCATTATAAATTTTGTTACATGATTTCGTACACGATTTCATTACACGATTTCGGTACACAATTTCACTATGCAATTTTGTTAGATTTCTTCGTCGCATAATTCCATTATATGGTTTCATTACACAATTTCGTTACATTTCATTGTAGAATTTCACTACCCGGTTTCATCATACGATTTTGTTACACGATTTCATTAGATGATTTCGCTGCCCGGTTTCATAATACAATTTTGTTACATGATTTCGTTGCACGATTTCATTACACGATTTCGTTACACAATTTCACTATGCAATTTTGTTAGATTTCTTCGTCACATAATTTCTTTATATGGTTTCATTACACAATTTTGTTACATTTAATTGCGGAAATTAGCTACCCGGTTTCATCATACGATTTTGTTACTTGATATCATTACACGATTTTGTTACACAATTTTCTCATGTCGATGAGCCTAAAAAGGGCACATTCATCAATATATATATAAACTCGTAAGGTAGAACAGATATTAGCATAATGCACCTGAGATTGTTTAAAAAAATAAACCATCTAGAAAGCAAGCGAAAAATTCCATTACATCACAGAGGTGTTTAGCGTTTAAAGCGAAGACTGTTTTCTGAATCAGGAATGTAAAGTCCTTCACTACAACCAAAAACAAAGACGATATGATAGAACAAATGCCAAAAATTTCCTTAACAGATAGATCTGTTGGTTTCTACATTTGCTATAATATACAGTACCCTATACCACGTGAAGTAACTATTAAAAAATCTATGAATCACGTCACATCATAGCCTTATTTTAATTAACCCGATATTATACAAGTATTACCTGTATTAGTTATATGTATTATTATTTTGTTATAAGCTTAACTCACTTTTACTCATGTCTTTTTATTCCTTTCCCGTGAAATATTTATTTATTTTAGCTTTATCATAACACTATGCATTTCTTGTGCAATAATTATTACTTTTTTTAAGCGAAACATAATATATTGAATCTTTATGGTCACATTCTTTTTCGGGATAACAATTTTGTTCTATTTCATTCAATGATTTTTTTTGTATTCATTCCTTAGATAATGTTTCATGTTTTTATTATTCTATTCTTTTTACATATTTAGTTTCGCTCTTTTAATTAAAAAAACATTCCTTGTGATTTGTTATGTTATCTAAGTATAACGATTTCACAATTTATATACGTGTGCGAATGTGTGTTTAGGCACATAATGTGCAAATATTTTATATAAACTGGTATGCATGTACAATTCATGCTTATGCATGCGTATTAGGTATATATGTTACATATTTATGTATGGATATACATAAAAGTATGTATATACCAAATGATCCAAATGTCAGGACAAACTTTGAAATTGCATAATTCAACAACGAATAATGATTTAAGAAAAATAAGTTTGCAATTTGCACTAGTCAGATAGAAAGGAAGTTGAGGTATTTTTGACGAAAGTAAAGAAAATGCTAGATTATTTCGGTGGGTGACCAAAATGTGGCGCCATAATTCTTTATTTGACCATCAGATTGAATACTGATTACTAGTTACCTTATAGATGCTCAATGAGCTTTCAGTCAACCAGCAGCACAACTGTAAGAAGAGGTATCAAACCGTTCACAGCAGTAAGCAATATTTCATTTGTTATAAGATGCATGTTGCTGAGAAACGTCCAATTATGTTGTTGCTAATACCAGATGATCATTTGGAGGGTTTTTGGAGTCATAGAAAAAGCCTAGTTTTTCTAGACCCTTTCCGTAAATCCAAACACCTCGAAAAAGTCGAAGAATAAATTCAATCTTCCTTTGTAAAACCTAAACAGTATAGTACATAAATAAGAAGAGATACCTAGTCAGATTTACACGAAGGGCAATCCAAAAAGATCTTTTGTCCTTGCTGGAAAGGAAGTACATTGGTGCCCCAAAGAAAACATGGGAGAACTGCCTGTGGTTTTTTGAGGCACTTATTCTTGAATTCGGGAGACACTCCTGGTCTTCTACCAAAGAACCATGCATGGTTGAGTGGAGTTTTCCAAATCTTATTTGGTTATATCTATTTATTTGAAGAGTTCTGGGATAAAATGAGGGCTTTACTCCATACACGATTTCAGCAAAGAAAATCTCAACAACTGCATTAGCTTGCTTATTGCCATGCAGCCAGATATATTATATGATTCACTGAAAATGGATTTTGTGCCACAAGAAAAGACTAAACTAGTAAGAACTCAAATATCCAAGCTCCTCCAGTTCCCCCCTAACATGTGTCCAATCAGAAGGATCACTTGCGTCTCACATGTCTACTTCTTGCATGTGGCACCAAAAATCTGTAAAATTTTTTCAATCCTTTTGGTCAGTCCAGAAAATGGTAATGTTCCTTTAATGCCTCAGACATGTAGCCATGCGCCCACAAAACCTCAATGGAGTTTTTCCCCTTCTTGGTGCACAATTTAAGTAGGAGAGTCTTCTTCAATAAGGATAGCATCTTGAGTCATACCAGATTCAACCACCATTGTCTCATGCAGATTCTCTAAGTTGCCTGCTGTTTGTATAATCAGATGAAAGAAAACTAGGAACGTCATTCAGAGGATGATAAAGCTAGTAAAGACATTTGTTGTTTACATCCACAAAAAATATGTATTCCATTTTTTATCTTTATTTGTTTGAGTATTATTCAATTTTTAAGTATTTTCTGACCTTTGGATCACCGGAGGTATATTTTTATATATGTGTGCAATTCATACATGAAAAATATGTATATAGTGTTTAAATGTAGATATACCAAACATTGAATATGTAGATACATTTGTTAAGGAAAGTATAAAGAACATCATAACTTTATATGTTGCAGAAACAAAACATGTGTAACAAATGTGTCTCTTTCAGCTCGGCTACAAAGGAGGTCTTAGCTCCAGTAAAAGTGTCGGAGATCTGAGCAATGCCGGTGATGTCGCAGACATCCTCGAAAAGCCTAGACTGATGCCAAAAGGTATTTCAAAATAAATTCTCATTTCTCTTTACAGAACTTCATTAATCCTTCCTTCGTTTCAATTTTAACCATTCACTAACTTTAACAGTTTTAGTGTGCCTCTCAACATATAGATGGCGCCTCTACATTAATTCAAAATAATTGGAGTAGTCGTCCTATTTGTTTCTTTTATCTGTTTACACTAGCTTTTTGACCACCTGCTTTTCCAGAACGACGCGTTGTTTTACATTCGTCTGAAGCTGACTATAACGAATCTCCTCGGCGTATTCGACTTCCTGTACAAAGTGTCTTAACGCCATTGCAAAATTTCCGTTGGGGTTAATAGTTCCTGGACTTTGATCATTATATTTAGATCCTGGACTTTGATCATTATATTTAGATCTCACAATCTGAGGTTTGGGTGCGGCCATACTTGTACAAATATATTAACGCCATTGCAAAGATTCCGTTTGAGTTAATAGTTCCTGGACGTTGATCATTATACAGTCTGTATCGGTTATATGGTCAGCTCAGCGGTTCAGGAAAATCAGACCATATAAACGGGGTGACCATATATGCGGAACAATACAACCCTAGTTAATTGTGGCAGGATTATATTTACCTATCAGAATGTAGTACTCATAAACAAATAATTATACTTTTAAGAACATTTTAAAAATTAATTCGAAGAGTAAAAACTACATTAAAAATATGCAATATTTTTGGGGGAGAAATTTATTAGCTTACTTTACTAATCAAAGTACAGCACACGTACATACCTACATTCATGTTCAATGTATTTAAAAATAATCTGATATATAAGTTTGCTTCCTTTTGTTGGTTGTTAACACAACTTTTTCTAAGTCCTTAATAGTTTATAAATCAACTGCTGCTTCGGAATTAGTAAAATAACACCTGAGGTCATGTATGAGAGAGATAACTCCAACCAATAAACAGACAGATGTCCACTTGTTATCAGGGGGGGGTCGAGAACTCAGAGAGCTGGAAACTCCGACGATGAGTCTGCACAAACAAGAAAGGGGGAACGGGAGGAAAGAGAGGAAAATAAAGGCTTGAATTCAAGTCCTCTCCAATTTCGCATTCACTTCTTTACAAAAAAAAACACCTTGGAAACTTGTTTCAAACATGAAACTGACCATATAACCGGTAACAAGAAAAAGAAAATGACTGTATAAGCGGTGCGCTTTAACACATGTTCCCTGTTAAGTGAGACGGGACTTTAGAAAACTGACCATATAAGCGGAGTGACCTCATAAGCGGGTGATCATATATCCGGTACTCACTGTATTTAGATCGATCTCACGATCTGAGGTTTGGGTGCGGCCATATTTTCTACAAGTGTCTTAACGACATTGCAAAATATCCGTTTGGGTTAATAGTTCCTGGTCGTTGATTATTATATTTAGATCGATCTCACGATCTGAGTTTTGGAGATGAAATCTCATACTGCTAAGTACTTGTAAAACCTTTTTCCTGAGGACTTTGGATTTGATACCTCTCTGTCTGAAAATGTATAAGAATAATTAAATAATTATACTGTGTGATACACTGTGTGGGATATCAACTGATTTGTTATTTATATTTTTTTACAGACAGCCTAATCGACATGCGCCGAAGTACTTCGTTTGGGGACATCACTTCTACAAGTCTGCCCAGGAGAAGACTTCCATACACACCCCAACCAGGTAAATTACAGATTCAAAGGATTCACGAAATATAAAGTGTTTGGGCCACCATTATCTACACATTTGTGCGAAAAATTTGATGCTGTATAATCAATTACCAGCGACAATTTGTAGCGTGTTTTGCGGAAATTTATATATCATTTTGACTTTACAGGTACAAATAAAGAAAATTATATCGAACAGTGGTTTAAAAAACATCTAAATTTTTCGTTTGTATTCATTCTGTTAGGTTTATTTGTGAAGATATACATTCTGAAATTCGGTTATTCGTTTTGAATAACACTGTATAACTACAGTCTATGTTGTATTTGTCTACATTTTTTAAACTGTTTGCTACAGGACTAAGAACATCTCGGAGTAGGTATAAAGACCTTAGATTGTTTTAGAGGAACAGTTAAGACTCATCTGGTGGTCTTCGCCATCCATTGAATCTTAACTCTTAATTGTCTTAACTTTAGAGGAAAACATGCAGAATTTGGATTAGGAAGCTGAGTATATTCAAAATTTCAATATGTTGTACTTAAAGATTTAATAATAAGCCTTCATTTTATATTCTCCTTCCAGGTCAGAGTGCTCCACTGTGGGATCAGGCGAAGACCATCCGATTCGAGGACACTCCCTCCAGCAAAGAACCCGTCCACCAGAGGTCCTCTTACCAGTGTAGGAACCTTAAGCAGAGTGCCAGCATCACGTCCCTCGCCACTTCGCCCATCACTACTTCCACGCCCACTCCGTCCCGGACTTCTTCCTCCTCCCACCACCCGGAACCCAGCCAAATTCTGCCACTCAACAAGTCCCTGTCTAGCCTGACTATCAATACCTCCGGCAGGAGCCAGTCCGGATCCACAGGGGGTGGAACGAGGCGCCTCTCCCTGGCCGGCATGAACCGCAGGCTCAACTATTCGGACTCTTCCTCCTCGGAGGCCTCACCCACCGAATCTCGCTCTAACGCCATGGTGCCCAGGGGCATCGTCGCAAGGAGGATGAAGGCGTTCACAGACTCGCTGGGCAGGAACCAGACCGCGGACGGCACCGCCTCCACCAAGAGGCAGAGGCACAAGTCCGAGAGAGAACCAGCCAAGTCCAAGAGCGACTGGGACCTCAGGAAGATGCATGAGGAGGTCGTCACTCAGGCGAACAACAATAAAATGGCAGACTTAACGACGACCTCGAAGCTTGCTATCTACAACAACCAGCAAGGAAAGGAGCTGTCAAGTCGGGAGCAGTACATGGATGAGTTAGAAGCGAGTCCGAACGACTTACCGGTGCGGGACGGTACCTCGGTCGTGGCCAGTAATTATTTGGACTTGAATACGACGCCGCGTAAGTAATCTGATTATCTTTATGCTTTCAATGGAATTACCCCCACAAAATAAAAGTACCTCTGAGTATCCGGTCGGCAATCCAAGATGTCTGTTGAACATCCAAATGACATTTTGAATATTGTATGGATGTCCATTGGAACGGTTATTTGCACTTTCATTTCCTGTCCAGTAAGTCACCTTCCTTTGCATTCCTTATGCATTTCCCGGAAGCTATAGAGTTGCATACATTTTACTTTTATTCCCTAGCCTGGATGCCTAGTTGAGGTGATAAGGCGTTGTTATTCGTTACCAAAATCCGTGGGTTCGAATCCTACTCTGTCATTATTTGTGGCCCTTTGAAATGGATTTTAAGCAGAAGGTTGCAGCCTGTTACGTATTATAATAAGCGGTCATTTTAAATGCGTCAATAACAGCAAAAGAGAAAGCCTATCAGATAAAAATACAGGGAACTTCCTCCTATATATTTCTTGCTCCTAACTGACAACGCCTAACACAACCCTATTCACGATAACACACTAACACCCTTTGTCCCAAACAGTAACAAAAGCAGCCAAATCTATCGATCCATCGCCATCTTTATGCTAGATCGGGAAATTTGAAGTGCCTGTGTAGACGCAACAACCTGCAACCCCGCAGAAACCACTAAACATGTACTTTACCCCTGCATTCTGCTAACAGTCGTTTCAAAGGTAAAGCAACAGAGGGCTATCTCACTAACTTCGATTACAGCATATTCACCGACTGTATCGTGAACCGAGAACAGCGTAAGCTCCGTGTACTTTGCGTTCATAAGAAATTCGAAGTCACTCAGTGGCCATTCCTCACAATTACAGCAATAGTCTTCCAGATGGAACTATATGATATACAAAACAAGCTAAACTGAATAATCCGGACAAAAATCAAAGGCCTCAGAATATAAATCAGACATGTGTACAGTTCAAAATATAATTTTTGCTTCATATGGATCCCGATTTGGAGGAATCACACTCACATAGCAGCAAATTCAATTTTTTAGCACCTTGAAGTTGTACGAACAGTTCGAAAATTCTGGAATACCAATATTCCAACCGACGAATAAAGTCGGCAGTAGAAATTATTTGGACTCGAAAACGACATCATGTAAGCAAACTGATTATCCCTTTTTTATTTCAAGTGTTCTACCCTCACAGTACATAGTTTTAGACTTGGGGATAGCCTAATTATTATACAGTGCTAGAATTTCATAGATCTGGGTACGAGCCTGGGAAGTATCTCCCATAAAATGTGTAGAACAAATCTCTGGGTCTGGGTATCCTCCCGCTAGGAGGCCGTCAGACAGGTATGACATCAGGAGCAAAACAAATTCTCCAACCTTATGATGATCAAGATTGGGGGGTTTCTACAGTTAGGTATCACGAACACCTTTACACTCGTCAGGGTAGAAGACTGGTAGCAATGTATCAAAGCACATAGGTTCCATTGAGTATCACGATATCCAAATGACGTTTTGATTTAGTTTGGTTTGTTTAGGAGCTGTACGATTTACTTTTTGACTACATGAGAATTCATGAGACCAGGTTAGAACATTTATTAGCAAATTATGTTCTGTGTTCTTGTTATTCTAATGTTATTCCACTATTTAAGAAACACAGTCCAGTTAGATGTAGCTGAAGTAAGCACCAAATACATACACGACAAAATAAATAAACTGCCTCCTTTATAAAACATTTTTAATAGCAATTTCTGCCTTTCCTCTCGCCATTTTGATGTTATTCCAACTACTTAAGCAATACAGTTCAGTTAGATATAGTTGAAGTAAACACCAAATAAAGGCATAATAAATTAAATAAACTGCTTTCTTTATAGAACATTTTTAAAATCAAATTCTGTTTTTGCTCTCGCCATTTTTATGTTATTAAAACTATTTAAGCAATACAGTCCAGTTAGATATAGCTGAAATAAACACCAAATACAGGCACGACAAATTAAATATACTGCTTTCTTTATAGTAGATTTATAGTAGATAGTAACAAAATCTATCTTTGCTTTCGCCATTTTGATGTTGTATTCAAACTATTTAAGCAATACAGTCCAATTAGATGTAGCTGAAATAAACTCCAAATACATACACGACGAAATAAATAAACTGCCTCCTTTATAAAACATTTTTTGTAACAAATCCTATCTTTGCTTTCGTCATTTTGATGTTATTCAAACTATTTGAACAATACAGTCCAATTAGATGTAGCTGAAATGATCACCAAATACATACACAACAAAATAAATAAACTGCTTCCTTTATAGAACATTTTTAGTAACAAATCCTATATTTGCTATCACCATTTTGATGTTAGTCAAACTATTTAAGCAATACAGTCCAATTAGATGTAGCTGAAATAAACATCAAATACATACACGACAAAAATAAATAAACTGCCTACTTTATAGAACATTTTTAGTAACAAATTCTGTTTGTGCCCTCACCCTTTTGATGCTATTTTTAAACAGTTTTCTTTTTTTCTTTACTAAAACTGTGTTTTGGAAAAATAACATATTTTTTTAATATTCGTCTTCTTTCATATTAGCTTTCTCGTTTTTCGTTTATATCGTTTATTTTCAAAGGAACGTACAAAAGAGATTAATTTTATTTTTCTCTTTGCTGTTCTGAGTCATCACAAGTTGAAATGAGTACCACGTAGAATAAAAAGAAAATGAGAAAACTTGTTTCCTTTTCGAGTAACTTTCTGTGTTAAGGTCAGGTTAATCTTAGTCATAATGTCGAACAATGACTTTTCGGGTTTGTTACTTTTAAATTTCAGAAGTCAAGCTAATAACTTTATATACCTTCAAATTGATCTTGTTCCTATCGCTTTAATGGAAAATTCCAAACAATATTTGTTTACCTTTCCGTATGCGAAGTATGAAAAAGTATTGATATTTCTGAGAATCTTGTTTAACACATTTTATGCGGGACACGTACTAGCACGTTTTCTGACGATTGATACTTGAGCGCGAGACACGTACTAGTACCTTTTCTGACGATTGATACTTGAACGCGGAACACATACTAGTACGGGTTAGTGTAACAACATTGTTTGTTTGTGGGTACAAAAATAACGGTATATACAAAAAAACGAAGCCGAATGTTCTTGTCTACTACATAGATTCTGGAAAAATTGAGACAAATAAAAACTAGTTTCTACGTCAGTCGATGTAGAACCACAGAACGGGAAAAAATTAAAACTATATACTACTATTTCTATTTGATTTTTCATATTTACATTACTATTATAAATTTATCTACTAAAAATATATCTTTTTACAAAAATCTTATGGTTGTTATTTGTATATTTCTACTTATATATTTGTTTATATATTTCAATATAAAATACGAAAAGTTGGTTAAAAAATGAAATAATTTTCGATCTATTGAGATTTAACTGAATAACTAAATTGACGCGAAAAACGCCCACTCCTGGTACATTTCCGCTGCGAAATGTAACCGCACACAATGTGTTAATTGTAATTATTTAATAAAAAGTAACTATAACAAAATCTTTCTTTGTTGACCTAATTAGGAATTAAATTTTTTTTATGTATATTACTTGTTGGTAAGGCATTTATTCAAATTTTTCTAATAACGGTCTTAACCTAACAACGGCATTCATAAATTGATAAGCAGAGTTTGTTAAACTGCGATAGATATAAAAGTTTCAACTCTGATGCCAAATGTTTTGTAACAAATATTGATGAATAACATTCGTTTGTTTTCTTTTTCAGTAACTAAAGAGCTTTGTGAAAAAGTGTCAGACGATCTAAAGAAAGTGACCGCCTTCGCCGTGCAATTATTTCAGAGAGTAAGTGAAATATTTTGATGACTTTCAACTGAGTTAACGCTGTTGTTTACCCATTTTTAATCCTAGCGACATGTAGTCAGATAATCCATTCCCCCCCCCTGGTGTTCCCATTTGGAATATTACCCTTTTTAAGAAAGTATTGCAGTTGCATAAAATTTCTGTCTTCAGACTGTTAAAACAAGAACTTCTACGAAATAAGGCGGTAATATACGCAATACTAAGCGATAACTACGCGATAATATAAGGCAGAAAAGACTTTACAGTCATCTCCGATTAATAAGTTCTTTGTCCAATTTTCGAGGGCGAGCAATTTTCTTACCACCCTTCTCTTGCGAAATCGCCTTTCTACTAATTAAATGTTCGATATTTTAGTAAAAATAAAAATTTATAACAATATTTAATATTTAGAAGAGGTAAAAGAAAATAATTGGAAAGTGAAGTTTAGCGACATGCTCATGTGTTAGTAGCTTTTATCCAGCACAGGAAATGTCCTTTGCGGTTACAGTTAGTTGCCGTTTCCTGACAGAGACGTAAATATCCATTTTGTGCAAGCTTGAATTCATGCAGAAAAAAAAATCTCAATGTATTGATATTAACGTTGCTGGTCCCCGATAGGCCGCATTCGAGCTTTACACAGAAAGCATTGTAACCTTGAGAAACAAAACTTTGAACCTTTAAAAGAATGTGCAAGATAATTTTGAGAATGCATCATACAATCAAAATTTTAAAAATGTGTGGGTAATGCTTAAGAATAGGGTACCCCTTGGCAAATTTGGCGAAGTTTACTAGAACACAAAGGTATTCTATCCATTGTATCCCTTGATTTTTTTGGCTACTTTAATAGATGCAGAATGTGCCATTGTAATAGAATTATATACTTTTACTTAATTAACCAAAGCCACTTAGAAATCAGACATTTATATTTATGGGTAATTAATCCCTCAACGGTTTACAAGGCCAACAGCTCCAAATTATTAAAAATGAGCCAATGGTTCATTATATCTAATTTTTTTAAGCATTACACGGATTTAATGTATAAGAAAAGAGTTGGCCAAGGAGATATGGATACAAATTAAATATAAACTAAAATATAGATACAAATTGTTTAGACAGGAAAAATCAGGAGAAAATGTTAGGCATCCATGCTCAGAACTTTATCGCCAAGTTGGCGGGGGAACCCTGTTCTTTAGTCAAACCAAATGTGTGTAATTTAATAGGTGTGCAAGGAAATCATGTGATCAGTTTTGACTTCTCTGTTTAGACGATGTAGCCAGATGCGGCCGTCTCTCTTTGTGGTAGATCCTGTTTCTACAACCATTTTGTAAAGTTCAACATGGCTGAATCTTGCTTTTACATTAGTGCTTTCATACGAAGTTTGCCCTGCTTCATTTATATAGAGGGATTTTTCCTCTTCAATTTTCTGGCACTTGGGTGAGATCTGGACTCTCTGACCCAGCTAGCAACTCTGTGATTGGCCATCGCAGTTCTCATGGCATTCGATGGGCCAAATAAATGACAGTCGAGCACCGATCAGGTCGCATATGACCATGGGGCCCTCCAGTCTTCTCCTGGTGGTGGTGGGCAGACTTCGAGTAATGGCCACCCCACTCTACCGGTCACCCTTAAAGTGCCCGGAGTGCGTCTGGAGCGCCGCAGGCGTAGCAGAGATGCACTCAGAAGAGGAATTTGGAAGACTACTGGTTGCTTTATCGGATCTCTTGAAACCGAAATTAGTAAGGGTGGTGAGAACCACGTGATCCGAAATGGGCTAAAACGCTGAGAGAATTTAGTTCGTTGAGCTTAGAGACGGTAACCGGGATGCCAATAGAGAAGAGCACGAAATTTAAAGAGACAGCAGGCGCAATCCTGGGCCTCGGAACCATCATTCGTGAGTTCTTGCAACGGAACCTTGATCCACTCTGCGGAACCCCCGTGACTCGGATTGTTCGAAAAAAACCCAAATGAAACCTCGCAATAGTTTCAGGGGTAAAAAAGTTAAAACTGAAGCCTAGACTATGAAATATAAGATTATGTAAACAAAATAATAATAAAAAAAAATTAGGGGGGTCAAATCTTAAGTCAGGAGCAAAAAACCCAGCTTTTTGTAGCTTTCCCCTTTTTTAACTCCTAATCTAAATTTACCACTGGGGCTACAGTTCAAGCCCTCAAGGAAGAGGGTCTAGCCAATAAAAACTTTATGCTGCCCTAGAGGCCAATTTAGAAAATTCCCGAACAAAAAGTAGATGCACGTTATCGAAGACAGATTTTCGCAAAGATTTTGACTGAGATTTTCACATACATTTTGACCTAGGTGTTACTTAGAACTTTTAGTTAGAACTTCGTGTTAGTTGGTCCTTCAGCTTGTCCCGAACCCATAATGAAGTGGGAACCCATCCACCCGACGTTCTGCTAATAAAGGTTTTTGACTAAAATGGTGTTTTCTTCTGGCCATGACTGCAACCACCTGTCGTGGGCTCCGTCTTATGACATATATATATATATATATATATATATATATATATATATATATATATTATATATGTGTGTGTGTGTGTGTGTGTGTGTGTCATAAGACGGAGCTACTATATATATATATATATATATATATATATATATATATATATAACATATCATGTATATTTTATAGATATTATCTCTAATTAATGGCCACCCCTTATTATTGTCTTCACAACCCTTTTTCATTTACCTCTGCACCGCCACCGCCCTCAAGGAAGGCTTCAACTTCTACACCCACGTAGAAAATAAGCACGACAACCGCACTAAACTTGACCGAAAACCTTATTTGCGCACCATTGACATAAAGCATAATAAATTTGGTTATAAAAAATTTCCATGGTGCTTAATGACATGTTTATTTTGTTTAATGATTTGTTGACTTCTGTTTATCATGAACATGTGTATCCTAATTTATTGTGAATTCTTTGTAGGTGACGGTCGATCCCCAGCTGAGCACAACAGAAAAGACGTCCATGACGACGACGCTAGCGCAAGGAGTGTGGCAAGCGCAACAGAACCTCCAACCCACTCAGTTTGGGCCCCGGACGCCGACGGCCGATCCCCACTCCGACCCCCAGGCGGCGTTCATGCTCCTGCAGCAGTATTCCGACAAGCTGCTCAGCCTCGTTGAACAGAGGATCACGAAAGTCGAAAAGCAATGATGGAAACCAAACTGCCGTGGGATTTGAGTAAAACAAGCGCGGCTACACACGTCCAACAGATTCTGAACAGGCCAAGGAGGTTTTGCCAAAGTGAAATCGTAGTAGTTTTCATTCGGGCTGACGATATTGTCGACAGTGACGTAACAGACTTCGATCATAGGGTAATATTCATGATAAGTAGAATCATTTCATTTGGAAAATTCAACGAGTTTTAACTCATATCCATATTGTGAAAAATATATTTCAAATCCCTTCTCTTCTCATATATGCATAGGCTGATCAAAAAGTAGAGAGGCAAAATTATTTCTCACCGAATATACTGCTAATCATCCAAATTGATACATGGACCTTCGAAGTAAATACTTTCGCAAACTATGCACTTGTCCCATCTTATTGAAGACGAATGTTATACCATCAAAAGACAACCTCTTTAAAACCACTTCTGCAGCTTTGAGGCAAAAAGTGTTATTCGAGATAAGTGGTTCTCACAATAGCTTTTTAAGTTCTGGAAATGACCAGAAATAGCGGGAAGTAATATTAAGGCTGTACAGCTAATAGAATTTAAATCTTATTTTTAGTTAAGAAATCAGTTAGGAGGAAATGGGGTGAAGCGAATATTGTCACTGTGTATCTTAAATCCATTTGGATTCAATTTTAGATGTCTGTTCTTAAACTTAACATGGCTCCAAAATTTCCTTAATCGAAGACTTGAGAATATTAAGTCACATTTGCAGTCATTCCTGCTTCAACTGTATGCTTATTCACGACTCCTTTATAATCAAACATCACGATTATCATCTGTTGTTTTCACTAATTTCAGCTTCTTTCAAGTTGGAGAGGAAGGTTCTTCCACTGGTAAAGTGGTAGTGGTATAGCCCTGCTTAAGTAGCTGTTATAATAGTTTCCAAAATATCATCATTTTCGGCCTCAAACAGTTCTTTTAATACTTTTACCGCATAACGTTATTCTAACATAAAATTTTCCATTTTATTGGTAGATGAAAAATAACCTTGTATTCTTTATACACCAGCCATTTAGCATGTTTACTCGATAATAATGTCATTTTTTATCCAGACCTTTCATGAATCCCAATCTTTGAAAAGATGTTCTGTTCTACAAGATTTGTAGCATATGAACACGTAAAAAAATCAATCTCATAACTTTCTGATAAGCTCTCTCATATAAATTTGGAAGAGAGAAAACAAAACTTAAAATTTCCTAGACAGAAAAAATAAAACTGACTTGCAGAACAAAATTACTATAATATCATTCATAGCCCTCGATAATAAAACGTACCTTGTTTTCCAGTTGAATTCATGAAATGAAAGATAACACTTAAACCGTGTTTCATCAAAGACACTTAGGGTCGGTCTCACCAAAGTCGTTTAACGGTTAACCACGATTAACCTCAGTTTATACAGAGTATTGTGTCCCACCAATGGTTAGCGCAATGGGTTAGCCGTTAAACGAGTTTGGTGAGACCGGCCCTTAGAGTTAATAGAAGTTTAATGATCATATAATGTGATTATATTGTAGTTAATCATCGATTAGCTGCCTTTTATTTCTATAATGAGTAATCGCTAACCAACTTTGGTCAAACCGGACTTAATAAGGCCCTATCCCATCAAATGCAGTTAGAGATAATCTATGATTAACTACAACACATTTCTGTAGGGTATAATCTACGATTAGCTGTAATTAGCTATGATGAGATGAGCCATAAAAGAGGCCAAGACAATGTTGCCCCGCAGTAAAATTAAAACTTTGGAAGTTTAGAATGGGAATCGAATGTAGGTTTAATAATCATGAATATTGCCCGCCTCCTCCGATCAATGTCATAATGATCACACAAAATTGTCATCTGTCGAGTGAATTTAGAAATTTCGTAAGTTTTAGGTTAACTACGAAATCTAAGAAATTATTGCTTTTCAATGATTGGAAAAACTATCGTTTCACTACTGGCAACACTGAAGTCTGTACAGACATATGGACTGATATCGTAACAGGAATTAATCCCGAACGTGTATAAAACGTATAACAAAACCGAAAGTAATTACCTCTACATGGCCAGGTTATAATTTCATGACTAACTGCAATTTATTGTGAATACAGCAGCTACTGAACTTAAATAATAGATCATCTCAGAGTTATATATCATTCTTAGAAGAGATTCAAGACTGTATCATTTCATTCATCATACAACTGCCATTAAAATATATATTAAAAAAATTACACCGAACAAAGTATTTCATATTAACTAATTCAACTTATATAACGAAAACATACCTTTTACTTTTTACTATAAGTAAATCTTTAAAGAATATAAATGAAATTTGTTGTAATTCTATTGATTTACAAATAGCATTACGTTAGTATAAAAACAATAAAAAATGTTTCTTGTATAACTGAATTAGACAAAAACATTTCGGGCTCATTCTTGATATTTTCGATTAGAATTAATAGGAGATTAATTCGAAGTTAAGTCAGTTAAACAGGTTAAAGAGCTGAACAAAACCAGGGGTTGTAGTTGGCCAGGAGCCTTTCCCCTTAATATCTAATGAAATATTAACTCCAATATAATCAAATATTGGAATATTAAATTAAATTCTGATATAATTAGGATATTAATTCCATTATAATCGAAATATAGCTCAAACATCAATTACAACTAATGGAATATTTGGTAATCACTGATGAGTTCTAACTTACTGTAGTGTGATTGCCAATTACCTTTAATTTATAAAGGTGTAATCGTGGATTAATTCTAATCAGATGCACTAAGATCAAACCTTTGGTATAAATTACCTGATAAATAAGTTTTTTTTTCTATTCATTTTAAACAAAAGCCTTCACTGAAAAAAATGATTTTGAAAAGGAAATCTGCTAAAAGTTTTTAAAATTATTTTTAACTTATTATAAAGGAAGAAAATTTTCTGTATTCTATTTACTTTTATATATCTGAGTAGTGATGAACTTCTTTATGAACTGATAAAAATAATTCTAATTTCATGTTAAATAACTATAAAAGCATTGATCAGTTCTGTAATACTTTATACATTATCACTCTCATTTTAACTATTAAATGCCTAAATTAGTTTTATTTGGAAAAAAATAAACTTTTAAATTCATATGTAAACTAAACCATTTTCAGGTCTATTATTTGTTTCACATTAATTTCTAAGAAAAGTAAAAAGAATTAAGTTGTTAAAACTTACATTCTGAAAACTGTTGTATACCTTAACCAATTCTACGAACACATCTATTTTGTAAACCTGATCTCTAGAGCAATAACTTTACATATTTTATGCCATAATAAATTTTAAATTATAAAGTAGCATTAGAAGAAAATATCAAATGAAAGTTTTGTATATATGGTACTGAAATTCTAGTGTCAAATTCTTTCATAAATTATTATTGATTTACATTTATAATCTGGTGAGATTTAGGCTTTTTTACCATCTTAAATAAGATATTGTAAAAACATTTACACAATGTGCCATACTGAATTACTTTACACACTCCTTTTATAAAGCATGCGTCTGTATTTTAAAAGGTATTTTGATATATGTACACCTTTTTATGAAATACTACAAGTGTTGTGAATTGAATGAATGATTTGTTCATCTTTTGTACATATTTCACTTTTAAAAACTGGCAACGTGCTACCACTGAAAGTATTAATATAACTTATTTTGTTGACGCTTTGTAATTATTGCCTTTAACTCATATTGTTGCTCTTGTTGATGTATGTATAGTGCTTTAATAAATATTTAATTTTATTCATGTTTTTTATTTGAAAGAGTAAATTTGTACCACAATATTATATACAGTAATGCATATTTAAAACTATTATACAATCATATATTATCTTGGTCTAACATAAGAACAGGGTTTTCTTCCAATCTTTTGATAAAGTTCTAAGCATGGTAGCTTAACATTTCCTCTTGATCTTGCCTTCTTCAATCTCTATCTATATTTTAATTTATATTATATTTGTTTCCAGCTCTCCTTATGCAACCCTTTTCTTATATTAAATGTACGTAATGCTTAAAAAACTTAGATGTAGTGAATATTTAATGATTTTAATGACAATTTTTAATAATTTGGAGCTGTTGGCTTTGTAAACTGCTGAAGAAGTAATTGCCCATAAATATAAATGCCCAGTTTCTAAGTGGTTTTGGTTAAAAGTATATAATTTTGTTTCAAAGACACATTCTGCATCCATTAAAGTCACAAAAAATAGACAAGGGATACAATAGTTTGATGGAATACCATTGTGTTTTAGTAAACATCGCCAATAATTTTAACAAATTTGGGTACCCTATTTTTAAGTATTACCATCTTCTATATATATAAAAATGAATTTGTGTCCGTCTCTACTCGATAGACTCAAAACCATACATCCAATCGGCGGGAAAATTTGAGAAATTATTAGGTATATCCCTAGGAAGGTTTTTGAAAAATTTTAACGTTCAAAATCCATTTCTTCCCCCTTTTTCGAGCGTTTCATATCATTATTCCAAGCATTATTTTACCCGGTTAAACACAAACAATTAACTTTTCAATTTATCGCATCATAACTAAGTGAAAGAAGCAATAATTTCTAGCAATGTGACGTCATTCTGTTAATCCCATGTAATTGGTTTAAGTACAGTTTTCCCCAGTTAAAAGCAGGAGATTAAAATTTTCAATTTATCACATAATAAATAGGTCAAAATGGTGTTTTTTTATCATTATGACATCATTCCTTTAATTATCTCATTTATTCATTTCTTATTTATACTATTTAAACATTGACCGTGTAGTATCAATTCTATTTAACCTCGAAATTTAGATATAAAGTAATTAACTTTTATTTCTATGTGACGCTAATTATAGCATTTTTATATAAGAACTAATTTTAAATTTAATTCTTAGTTAATTTTTACGTTACAATGAAATGTTTATCAACAATATTCTAACAACAAAAAGTACAAATTTCAATGACTCTCATAGGCAAATAAAAACCTATCATTTTATATAGTTAGCTTGATCATTGATCATTTCGGAGAATTGGACAATGGTTGATCAGCTTCCGGGTAGTACGGAATGTTTAGTAAACTGGAGAAGTTCTTCGAAACTATTGTCAAATTTTCGGACTCTTATTTTGCACAAGCTTTCACATCTTATTGATGTACAACTCAGGTTTAATGGAAACTGAAGTATAAAAACTTAATATTGTTATAATATGCTTATAATAGAAATATATAAATATGCGAATGAATCGAACTGCACTGGGATGAATTTAGAGTTATGCACGAAAACAATTTTTGTTTAAAAGTAATTTAAGTTTACCATAACAAAGCATGGGCACACTTACTAGTTACCTATAAATACAAGATTTTTTTTGCCTTATTTAATTACAATTTTTCACAGTCATGAATGATCCATTTTCCTATATATATATATATATATATATATATATACATACATATATATACATACATATATATACATACATATATATATATATATATATATATATATATATATATACATACATATATATACATACATATATATACATACATATATATATATATATATATATATATATATATATATATAGTGGTACCTGCTTAAGTAGTTCAGAGCTAAGAAATTTTCCTGCTTAAAACATTCTATTTCTGTGGCCCTGATTTTTACCATGGTGTTACTTCAGAATACAGTATCCCTTGATGAGTTTGGAGAAGTTATTGACAATGCTTACAAAATACAAATACATAAAGCTAGAAAATACATAAAAACTAGAAAATGGATGGAAAGAATTTTAAAGAACTTTAGGGACAATAGTTTTTTATTTATATAATACATATATATATATATATATATCAAAATTATTATCTCTAAAATAGATATCTAAAGTTCCCATTTCTTAATACTTAATTTCCCAACTACAAAGTGTCAGATAAAAGAGTGTTTTCCAACTTAAATTCTTTCCATCCATATCTCAAAACTAATGCTGGATTTAAATGCTAATTTTTTATCCACTGGACCGATTTTCAGCTGTCCCAGGAAAATGATATTGCTTCTACAATAACTTGTTTCTTGTGTAGTTTTGAGCTAACTTAAATGGTCAAGGCTCACTCTTGTCTCCCAAAAACTGATAAACAATCTTTAGTCTCATACGAACAAAATCACATTTTCTTGCTTGAGGGTCGATATTGCCAATAAAATGCATTATTCTTGGACATTCAAAACCAGGGCTTTGAACCGTAATTTTTTTTGTTCCGGTTTTCGTTCCGGTTCAACTAAAAAATTAATATCGGTTCAGTTCCGGTTTTCGCTCCGCCAAAAATAACGGTTTTCGGTTCAGTTCCGGTTTTCGCTCCGCCAAAAATAACGGTTTTCGGTTCAGTTCCGGTTTTCGCTCCGCCAAAAATAACTGTTTTCGTTTCAGTTCCAAATGAATAATTTCATTTTATGTATATTCTTATTTGTACAAAAAATGTTATTCTATCAAAATTTAGAAGATTTTATTCTTTTTTTAATTGGTATACTATGTGAATTGATACAAACAGCAGGTACGATAAGAGCGGCGAGCATTGGCATTGTTATCCATTATCAAAATCGCATTTGACAACTAGGTTCATGATTACCCACATTCGTCGTTTGACTCTCACATCGTGCACTTGGCCTTGCAATAATTATGTAAAAAATATATTATTTATTTAACATATGAAAATTGCCTCTAATTATTAATATATCTTCTAACGTGGTTTCACTGAGATTACTTCTGTTGTCTCGGAGAATAAATTTCAACACTAACTTGTGTAGCTGGAGCTGCCAAAATGACCATTGCAATCTTATACAAGTGCGGATATGTAATTATAAAGTTGACGTTAAATTAGAAAATATTGATAAGTTGGTAACAGTAACAAAATGACTGAAAGATATATCGAACCGAAATAAACCGATATTTTTTTCGGTTCAGTTCCGGTTCGAAGCCCTGTTCAAAACAGAGCTATTGCTCTGTAATGACTATCAGTTGACCGTATTTTATCCTTAATAAATTTAAAGTTCCACAACACTGAACTTGCGTTTCTGATGGAGTCACAAACTAATTAGTTCTTTTTGCCCAGCAAGCCTGGACAAACTAAATAAGAGGCTAATTCTTTAGTATAATCGGTAGAAGATATTTTCATAGGTTAGATATATATATATATATATATATAAGCACAGGAATGTGTGAATGCCTGATTGTTTTTCAAAAATTCCCTTCTGATACTCAGTAAAAAATAATCTTAACAGGGTTCCCACTCTTTTTCCAGAACAAAAATTAAGGACTTTCTAAGGACCAAAGTAACTTTTTATAAGAATCTACTTGAAATACACAGCATAACAACATAAACCCTATTTCCTAAGGAACATATTTTAATAATTATGAAACAGACAAGGTATGTTCAATAAATGCCCTACAACATTTCAAAATTAAGTTTTTAAAAATGTACATCTAAAGTTTTTTGAGTAAACAAATTAAAAATAAATTGTGAATAAAATATAGTATTATAAACAGTACTTTCTGCAGGTTTAAAATTGACTCATATATATATATATGTATGTGTGTGTGTGTGTATACTAGCTGATTATACCCGACATTGCCTGGGAAAGAAGAAAGTTTTAGTTTCTATTACATTCAATGCAAAGAAAATTAAACTTCCATAAGTAACTGAAATATCTACAACCTGCCCCCAACCTCCATGCTTCGTTTAATTAAAATCAGCATGACTGTTAGCTAATAGGAGAGGGCAGCTGACTTTATGAACCTTTTTAGTATGCGAAAGATTATTTATTTGTCAAAAAAGTTTTCTAGCTTGTGAGCATAAAAAGTACTAATAAACTAAAAGTATTTTAATATTTTAAGGATATCAAGGACAGGAATTTTGAATTACTACAGAAATACATTGAAAACATATGTATTTGAGGATTTTCTTTATTATTCATACTGCACTTTTGACTAAAAAATGTGAAAGAATGTTATGAACATTAACAAATATTTTATATATTCTTTTACTAGTGCTTATCACTTGTACTGGCTTTTTTAGAACTGGTTTGGGACAAGTTTAACTCTGAATTTACAAAACCAGAAAGTTTGGAGAGTATGGCAAAAATTGATAGGAAATCATGTGACGACAGATTAATAGTTCAGGTTCCAATTTAAAAATTAAGGAGTTTTTAAGGACCGTGGGAACCCTGCTTAAAATTTTAAATATATGAGTGTATGTATATATATATATGCCATTTTCATCTTTCATTGCTTAAAATGGACTTCAGTAGAATACAAAACTAATAAAAGATAAAAACATTCACTTTGAAAAAATACTTTAATATAAATAAATATGCAGTTATATTTCAGATATATTAAACATCATTTTAATCAAAAATGGCCTATACAAGATGAGATTAGAACATTTTACCAAGCATAATGAGGACTATATGAATATTATTTATACATAATATACAAGTTTGTTATATAAACATTCAGTCTATTCATCTTGACATTTCTCTTATTAATATTTATAGATATTTACAAAAAAAACAAAGTAAATAAAGATATTCCTCACCTGTATAAGTACACATGATAATAAAAATACTACATTCAATTTACAGCAGTCATAAACTTACTTAAAAAATGGTACAGAATTACCAATTAAAAAAAAATGATAAGTGGTCCATTTTATAAACCTAAAATAACTATACTGAAAAAGAAACTACAAATTTCTTAATATTTAAGTACATTTAAATTTTGATGTAACATTCAAACTTTACTTATATCTTTAAGATATAGGGGAAGCTGAAATACTGTGATCCTATTATTAGGTTTTACTACATTTTTCTTCAGTTACACACAGAAAAAATTATCTTATGCATAATTTTGATACTATAGAATGAGGGTGAAAATAAACAACAGGCTATAAATAGATGTTACCATCAAGGCCGTAGGCAGGGGGAAGGATTTGGGGGACTGGTTCTCCCCCCCCCCGAAATTTTGAGAGACCATTTTGTATATAGACAATGTCCCACGTTTGTGTGTGTGTTTGCTATCTACCTAGCTGTTCATAAACATAAAACAACTGCTCAGACCATAAAAGTTTTCCTGGGCCGCTGGCCGGAAATACAGTGCTTTCCCTTTCATCATTCACAAATAAAGATGTCTTTCTCTCTTGGTCCCCCTCCGAAAATAATTTCTGGCTATGGTCCTGGTTACCATAGTCTTCAAAATCAATTTAAATCGCAATACTTTAACCCTAGCACCAAAATTAATAAAAATAATTTCTGGCTACTAATTCCCCCTCCAAAAATAATTTCTGGCTACGGTCATGGTTACCTGTAGTCTTAAAAATCAATTTAAATCTCAATACTTTAACCCTAGCAGCAAAATTAATAAAAATAATTTCTGGCTACTAATTCCCCCTCCGAAAATAATTTCTGGCTATGGTCCTGGTTACCATAGTCTTAAAAATCAATTTAAATCGCAATACTTTAACCCTAGCACCAAAATTAATAAAAATAATTTCTGGCTACTAATTCCCCCTCCAAAAATAATTTCTGGCTACGGTCCTGGTTACCATAGTCTTAAAAATCAATTTAAATCTCAATACTTTAACCCTAGCAGCAAAATTAATAAAAATAATTTCTGGCTACTAATTCCCCCTCCGAAAATAATTTCTGGCTACGGTCATGGTTACCATAGTCTTAAAAATCAATTTAAATCTCTACTTTAACCCTAGCACCAAAATTAATATATATACAGTCAGTACCGGCTATCTGGTCACCCACTTATATGGTCACTTTTTTTTTTTTTACCCATCTAACTTAATAACAAACATGTGTTAAAGTGCACTGCTTATACAGTCATTTTCTTTTTCCTGGTTATATGGTCAGTTTCATGTTTTCAACAAGTTTCTGTTTTTTTTTTTTAAGAAGTCAGTGCGAAATCAGAGAGGACCTGAATTCAAGCCTTTATTTCCCTCCCTTTCCCACTTTTTTTGTTTGTGTAAACTCATCGTCAGAGTTTCTCACGTCTCTCAGTTCTCTTGCCTCCTAACAAGAGGTGGACATCTGTCTGTTTATTGGTTGAAGTTATCTCTCTCTGCTTAAATTGAAATTGAGACGAAACAAGTAAAGGAAAATTTTGTTGCATTTGGATCAAACGTCACGAATAAGAATGTTCATTTTTTTATTATGGCTTCAAAAAGGAAGAATTTATCATTTGCTGCCAAATATGAATTGATTTATTGAAAAATTTAAAAATCTAATCTTTCAAAGGCCGCTTTCACCAAAGCAATTTGATTACTCGAACAACATTAAACAACATTTTAGCTGCCAAACTTGGTCCTCAAGTGTTAAAATTGGTGATGAAGAAATAAAATGTCAGCACTTGTCACCTTATGGGAATGTGGATAAGGCTCTTCTGTTATGGGTTAAAAATGCATGGTATATGCACAATAGGGTTGTATTGTTCCTCATATATGGTCATCTTTCTTATATGGTCTGATTTTTCTGGACCGCTGAGCTGACCATATAACCAATACAGACTGTATAATGTATAAAGCCCTACCATGACCTGTCATGCTTTATGGCACAAATGCTGCACAATGACTAAATTTATGAAAAACAAACTATTGCCCTTTGAGCACAAAATACTAAGAAAAATATTTGGCGCAGTTTGTGAAAACAGTATTTAGATATTAATATTTAATTGAGAAATATATATAACCAGACTTTGTTAAGATCGTAAAAAGTCGTGGCTAAGACATTTATTTAGGGCTGAGAATACCAACCTAATAAAAAAGCTCACATTTACCAAACCTGTAGGAACTAGAAAGCAGGGAAAATCACCTTACTCTGTTAAAAGCAACTTAAAAATTTTATGTAGGGGAGACTGGAGGGAACTTGGATAGGACCAGATGACTAATTAGGACAGCCTGTAATGGACTGTAGTGCCTTAGAAGAAGGTTGTTGTTAGTGAATGCATACAATTTTATGATTTTAATATTAACTATTTGTACATTTCTCAGCAATTAAACAATTGAAGATCAATTAGGGCCAAGGTACAACACTATGATGTACATTGCACCTATTAATTTCTTTCTTAATTTTTAACATGTATATGCATGGGTACGTTTTTAATCTAACAGTGAATTAGGATAATTAAAGGAATAAGATTTATCTAGAACATTTAGCTACAAACAAAAATTATGATATATATGACAGTTTGATAGTGTGCCCAATGATGTTTAACAAATGGGACAGGGTTGGTCATTTTGCCAGCAAACAGGTATTTTTGCCAGGACAGTGGCAAAAACTGGTAAAAATTGGCAAAAATGGCTAAAATCAAAATTTGCATAAATAAATTTAATGATACAGGTTATATGAAAAAGAATCATAATAAAAATAAAATAAAATGTTTTCTTAGTAAAAATAAACAAATGAATAAACAAAAGATATATTCTTATTTTTTATTTCATTTTTGCACTACTCTTATCTCTCTCTGCTTAAACATTTTCATGCACTTGCACTTCCATTCATCATCCACAAACCAGTTCAAACAAGAATCCACCTGCTCTATCCTGAGTTAAGCAAGCATTGATCCTTCCTCAAGTGTAATTTCTTGTATTATAAAAAAAAAATAAAATTTAAATAAGAATTTTAAAACTCCACTTATTTGAGCATAATATATTAATATATATTTACTTATTACACTATTGCTTACATTTTGCATTTCTGAAATATTGCATTATGTTAATTGATTAGGTTGATATTTTAAAACTGGAAGTGTTTGTTTATAACTTCTATACATTTTGAAATATTATTAAATTATTGCAACATAAAAATCACATTAACAATTTGATTTTTTTTTTTCAATTAAAGATTTTTTTAAGGATGAAATTTATAATTTTGCAGAAATTAAAATGAGAATATGTGATCATCCTAATGTATTGTAATACTAGTCTGTGACTGTTAATTTAAGATAGATAAAGGAACATAAATGCACATTAATGTGTCAAAAACCTGCAGGGGCGGTTTTTACCAGTTTTTTCCACATGGGGCAAAAACTTGCCAACCCTAAAATGGGAACAATAAAAAAGAAATATTAGTAATAAAAATTTAAAAGCTTACATTAATAACTGATTTATCTTAAACAAAATAAAAAATTTAACATGGAATTTGTTGTGTCTTGAACCTAAGCTGTGATAGAACAAAAAGGTCTGTTCAGTAGGTAAACTGACCAAACATTTGCTATATACACTCATCTGGAAGTAAAATTAATGTCAAAAATATAGGCTTAATACATTTGTAAATAGTATCAGATTTACTGATAAAAAACATTAGGAGTTAAGATATGAGTTTACTTCATAAAGAAAACAGAAAGTCAAAATATTGTAAGAGACCTACTTTATTTAGGTGCAACATCAAATGTACTGATATAGAAACTTTCTTTACTTGTTAGGCACTTACACACTCTATAGATCTATAAATAAAACCTACAGGGTTGGAAAAAAAATCATGATTTAAAAAAAAAAAATAATAAAAAGAATCAGATTTTTTTTATTTAAATCGGATTTTTTTCTGAATACTAATTTTAATTGTTGTTTTTATGTTTTTTGCAATATACATAGAATAGTTTGTTATAAGAAGTAACATCTTATCTATCTAGTATATTCTACACACTGATTACCTAAAATTAAATATATAAATTTTAATCTAAATACATTCCATTATTTTGTAATTGGATAGTGCAAACTAAATAAGATGTAAATTTAAAGAACAAATTAAATATTCTTTTAATGCAAACTATTTATTTAAAAAAACAAATCACAATTATTTCAATATTTTTAAGCACCGAATTATGGATTTAATTGTTTCAAGAAAAACACTAGCTTTGATGCTTTATCCACTCCTAATTGGTTATGAAGGCTAGTATGAACAATACCAAAAGAAGAAAACTGTCTTTCCGTTCCAGCAGATGAAGCCACAGCTGTTGTTATTTGGTAAGCAAACTGGATTTCAAGTTCTGTAATACTCTCTTTACCCCCATTCCATAAAATGAATTCCACCAGTCATAATCAATCATTGTACTACCCCTACTATACTTTCTGATAACAACCCCTAAATTTTTGGAAAGCACATGCTATCTATTGACATTTACTTACTTATTAGTATTACTGTGCTGACTGATTCCCAAATCCTGTCTTTGGAATATAGGCTTTAAAAGAAGAGAAAAAAAATTATTTAAATCAATGATTTTTTCAAAAAAATCAACTGATTTAAATCATGCCAACCCTGAGAACCTAATTTGTAAAAAAAATTCAACACTGAAACATTGTAGGATAAAAGTACAACAGATTCCCCTACTATTTATAACTTAATCATTTTTATTTATACACACATGTACGAAGGAGCAGCTCTAAGGTCAAACAAATCAGTCCCATGTCCAGGGTTGTAAATTATATAAGGGTGACATTTTGGCTCAAATTTGTGAAATACTTTCTCTGTTAAGAGAGCCTAGAACATAATTATTTTATATATTTTTTATTAGATTTAATTGAAAAGCCAGCCAATGCAAGTAAAATATGACAAGTAAGAGTATATACTGTTTTCAAGAAAAATTCTACTGCTTAGAGATTTGTGATAACCAGTATAAAATGAAACATATGACAATGTGAACACAGTATATACCATGCAGGTACATGATTGGTCAAATGCAAAAATAACGGATTGAAATTCTTTGTAAATTTTTGATTTCAGATTATGTGAAAGAGCTTTTTTCACAAGATTAAATTAACAATATGAAATTTTTTGTGAAGGAGCCGCTTTTAATATACCAAGTTTTGTGAAAGGGCTACATTTGCTATGCAGAATTTTGTGAGGGTACTTTTTCAATACAGAATTTGGTGAAAGGACTGTAAAGTAGATCAGAGTTGCAAAAAACCCAGGTTTTTTAAGAAAAACCCAACCCGGGTGGGTTTTATTGGGTTTTTCTGGGTCTTATTGGGCTTTATTGGGGTCTCTTTTTAAGAGGAGAGGTCAGGGGAAGTACCATATTTTAGAAAAGATTAAATTGCTAAAACTGATTATTTTTTATTAATTAACTCAATATTCAAGAAATTATAATTTAATTAATACAAATAAATCAGTGTAAAGATCATAAAAAAATTTATTTTGACATCACAACACAAAAGGTTATATATTGACATATACCACATATTTGAATGTTATTTTATCAAAGGATTATTTTTTATCTATATTCTTTCACCCTTAAAAAAATAAATGGTTAATTCCCCTCATGAATTATAAGTTAAAAGACCCAAAAATATTTCCTCAAAGTATGTTTAATGCTTATGAAATTAAAAAGTGCAGCACAGTGATGGAAATTAATTGAAATGCGTGTTAGGGATGACAGATTTTTGCTGCTTTATGGTAGCCATAAACAAGTGCCCAGCTAGCTGTGGATCACTGGAGCTAATGTTCTCTACATGTGGGTTGGTTTGGTTGAAACTTAGAAACAGATTAGGAATACAAAAAGCATTGAAATCAATATTTTACACATGAAACCTTTGCCTTTTTCTTTATGGATTTCACAGAAAATTTTTTTTTTCCAAATTCTTATATTGGATTTACCATAGATTTGTAAATATTTATCTGGATTTTGATAGACTGTATATATATTTCCACAGAATAATTCTTTAAATATGAAAGATGGTAAAAAAAAACCTAAGATAACAGCTTCTGAAAATAAATATAAATATCCCCAATTTAAAAAAAACCCAATAAAGCTAACTTCAGAGTCGGTTTTATTGGGTTTTTTAGACTGGATTTTACCAAAAAAAACCCACCTGGATTTTTCTGGGTAGGTGGGTTTTTTGCAACCCTGAAGTAGACACAATTTACATCTGGATTGACTCCTAATGAGTGTGTGTGTATGTATATATTTGAAGTGAAAATTAAAAACATTATCATTGACATTTTCAATTATTGTTCTGCAATTAACAATAAAAGGGACAAATTCATGAATGTACATGAATAAATATAATAATATTCCTTACTGATCATTATTATATTTATTCATGTACAATCAAATACTATTATTTTACAATAAAAAATATGGAATATTTGTTTCATTTATAATTTTTGTAAATTTTATCAATTTTATTGTGGGCACCCATTAGGGCTCCCCTGCTATAAAGCATTAATTCAAGAAGGCAAAATTGTATTTATTTACACATAGCAATTCTTGGAATTAATGGCTCTTATTTAAATGCCAGTGATACATTCTTTGGAATGATTTATATAATTTACAATTTAGTTACACATATCATCTTATTTTTATAAATGTTGCCTTGTTTTATTTGTTTTAGGTTTACACAAATTTTTTATGAAAGCATCTACCATGAAAATCAAGGGATAGGTATATCTAATCCTTTCAGAAAAAAAAAATTATTCTAAGAACCAATAACTGGGAATTTTTTCAAATTCTTTTTAGTTAGAGGCTTACTCTGGATGTTGCGAGTCCGGTTGAATGTTCATTGTGACATCACTTTGACGTCAGCTTGATCATTTGCTCACATAATGTCCTCAAGCTGACGTCACAACAAAGGTTCGAAATGAACCGCAACATCCAGAGTAAGGGCATTAGTTTTGAAATAATCAAAGCGAGTATGATTGACCCATCCCATTTTTCTACACTTGGCAACAGTTAAAAAGAAAGTACAGGTTTGGTATAATGGAAATTTGGCTTAGTGAGAGCTAAATTTTGTTATTTTTATCACTCATGTTTTCAAAACATTTGTAGGGGGAATATATTTTTGATACAAACATATCTCTATCTATATATATATATATATATATTACATATAAGTATAAACATTAAAGTATCATACATTAAAAACACAAGGCTTTAACAATATTTCCAAAGATTATAAAAATTAATCATCAAAAATTTTAGATGTAAAAGATTCCAATCTGCATTTAAGAATAAATCTTCTGATGCAAAAATTAATTTAAAATGTATGTTAATTTACAAGTAAAAAACAATATTTCCATTACGGAACATCAGTTTTACAAATATCTTTTGCAAAAGCAATTAACATGATTTGTAATTCTTATAACTGAGATATAAAAAAGCAACCTTGTGATCATTGAAGAAAACTTGTACCATTTATAGGCATTTTAAAAATGTATTCAAAAATTAAAGATTTATTAAGAATCACTCTGTAACTGACATACATTCCTTTCTTCTAAACTATCATCCTCTTGATCAGAAGAATATTCTGTCAGTTTTTTGTTAATAATTTTCTTTCGAAACTTTCTATGCCTACTATTTAAAAAGAGATCCATTGCTAAAGAAAAATCAAATTCATTGAGCGATGGGCCATACATTGATATCATCATAGCAGTTTGTAATGACTGCAGAGATAACATTGAACGTGAAAAAGATTTGTTGAGGCACATTTCATGATACCCTCTCTTAATTTCACTCGATTCAAAATTCAGCAGTAAAATTTTCCTTAAGACAGAACTTACAAATGGAAATTCGAGCTCATACTCTACAACCATTTTCATTATAACAGATTTAGAGTTTTGTCGTACCTCAGAAGGAAATAATTTCAACACTTTTGATTTAAACAATTTCCACTCTTCTAGAGCGGGATCTACATGTTTTTCTTTTCCATTGAATGATAAAAATATCTCCCGAAATTCAGAATTTCCAAATTCTGAAATTTCATCATCTTCAGGCCATAGACAAACATTAAAAATAAAACTTTTATCTAGTAATGAATTATCCACAAGAGACTTCAAATAACCAATTAAATCCTCACTAAAGACTTTCACTTCTGGTAGACTGTGATGCACGTTACTATCATCTGTAACTTCAACACCCCTGAAATACAAAGGGGTAGCTGAGAGTTCAGCATCTATTTCTGCAATATTGGTCCCTTCTCCGTTAGCAGCTTTTTCAATGCCAGTACAAACCTCGTCCAATAACATATGAACATCAAACGGCAACAAATCCTCACTACCAAGTTTCTCTGCAAAGTCACTTAAACAGGCAAATATGTCAATGAACAAAGCTAATTTATAAACAAAACTACGCCTGGTAATTATAGAAAGAATTCTAGCACCAGACTTACGAGTTTTAAAATCAAAATGCATTAGTAACTGTTCTGACACTAATAAGCACACTAAACTACCATAGTCTTGCTCAACAGCTTTTAACGCTTCATAATATAATGTAGTGTAAGAATTTTTTGGCAGACTTCCATAACATTCAACAATTTCATCTAGTTCTTTATTCATGTGGATTAAATTTTTCTTACCCCTGTCAACTTTTTCATAATAACAATAAATGCTCCACAACAATGCATCAAAAGTACACGTAGCTTTATGTCTTTGGACAACTTTAGCACAAAACTTGACTTTATGAGTTAAGTACTTCACTTCAGAAAAAAAATTCATAGGGGACATAGTTCTTATAAGATTCATTAATCCTTCAAGCCATAAATGTGTATCTGATTTATCAGTCATAATAAATGTCACTTTATCTACCCATTTATCAATATTATACTTTTTAAATAAATTTGTTAAAATGTTATACATAGAATCATGTAATTTTGCACTGGAGTCCACTACACCTAAAAAAACTGTTTGAACTATAAAATTGTCCAAGTACTTTATGTACACAAGATCGTGACTTTCTATATTTCGCTTGAAAGAGGCATCTATAATCAAAGAAAACTCTCTGACATCACAAATTTTTTGTCCTAGTTCCTTTTCAAATGCCATACCTATAAATTTCCCAAATAAAGGAACAACTTTTAAATGTGTAGAATACACAGTAAAATCTGTACCTTCTCTCTTCTGACTTTCACATAATTGAGGATAGTGAGTATAAGGCATTTTATTTTTAAAAATAAAATATACAGATTTAAAGACATGTGAGAGTTGATCTTTGTACAAGTCTTTTTGCATTGCCTCACTGTCTTGAGATGTTAAAGTATCAGCCAGGTCTTGACACTCTCTGTGCATTGAAGACCTTTCATGATATCTCAGCATCGATACTCGGAAATTGTCAGTTCCAATAACAAATGGCGAAGTCTTTCGAAAATCATTCACATATTTCCTGCAGGCCTTGCAGAACATCAAGTTATTACTTTTATCATAATCAATGAAAGGAAACTCTTGAAACCATTTTTCTTGGAACTTTAATTTAAGACGATTAGCAATCCATCCTGAAAATACTTGCTTTTTATCTTTAGCAGGTTTTGGTTCTTTACCTATTTTGGTTGTACCATCGTTACATTCTTTAGATACAGTATTTGATGAATTCTTATTTAATAATGACTTATTAGTTTCTATACATTCTATTATTTTAGTTCCCTCATTAGACTCTGACGAATTACCCTCTGTACATTCAATTATATCAGTTTCATCATCATTAGTATACTGTTTAACCTCACTATATTCCACCACATCACTTTCACTGCAATCCACACAATTATTAACTTCTTCGGGTTCAATTAATGTTTCATCCTTACACACTTCTCCCTGTCTTACCTTAGTTCTACCATCACATTCTGGTTGATAGACATCCTCACATCTGACCGTTACAGTATTAAGTTCACTGCCAGATTCTGACTGATTAATTTCTTCACTAATATCTTCAAAGGTATATGTACCACCCTGCTTAGATTTAATAGTCACATCACATTCGATCGCTTCCCTTTCAACATCTGGTACCATTTGATTAACTTCTTCATATAAAATGAACTGAGATCCATCATCAGATACTGGTTCACTAACACTTTCATATACAATCACATGAGCTTCATCATCTAGAATAGGCTGATTGACTTCTTCACATATTACCAATTCTGTTTTATCATTAGACAATGTCTGATCACCTTCATTGTAAATAATTAGCTCTCCATCCTCTGTGACAGTCTGTAGTTCAATAATTTGATCTGATTCAATGTTGGATGACTCTGCATGTAGCTCAACTACTTCTGACACAGTGCCATCATCTGATGTGAAATGATGTTCACCATTTTCATTAGTTATTATTTTTACAACATATACCTTAGCACTAGGAGAGTAGTCATCATTACTAGATGAAACTTTACTTATGCCTCTTTTCACAGCACCCTTACGAAACATGGCACATTTACCTACAATAAGAGAAAAATGGTATTAATAAGACTTTACAAAAAGCATAATATGTACTAACAGACAATTTTGACAATGGATGAAAACACAAATTATTGAAGAGATATCCACAGTAAAATATCCCAATATAAATAGTACTTTTATTATGACCAGAACAATGTTTTTAACTTCTTCACTATTTGTTCTTCATGAGATTATCTAAAATTCCCTTCCACAAGTCAACACAGATAAAATTTAAATTTAAATTTACCTTTGAAAAATAAATCAGTTAATGAACTACTATTAATTACAAATGAATGACACGACATAAATTAAATACCTTTTACATTTTAAAAGGCAAAACCTAAACTTAAACAAAGAGTAATGTTATGATAGTTGACTTCGTATAGTACAATAACAATGCATTTCTCAACTCAAACGATTTAACTATTAATGAAAAATCATCAGAACATATGCATTACATAAATTCAGTAATCACTGATAAAAAACAAAATTACTATTTAATAACATTAAACATATGAGGTGGCTTAGATAATTCTAGAATATTTATCTTTTTTCGGTGATTTAAATCTTAACATTAAGGTAATTAAACTGCAGTAAATTTTTCTATAGGAATACTTAAATATTCCTATGTAAAAAAACATACGAATAATATATAAAACCTCCTGAATTCTTCATTCTGCATGATACACACTTAGGATGTAACAAACGATGCTCTAAAATACTATGCCTGAACTGATGTTTAACACAGAAAAACTCTTTGCATCATTTATATTTACACTGATCGTTCAACAATTTAAAAACATACCCGGGAAACAACTTTTGTTTACCAAATCTGACTTTTCGACTGCCACTGTTGAAAGCAACAGATATCCATTCGGTGCTAACGCAAATGGTATCTTTCTTCTTACTCCTGCCACACCAATGTAGTTGGAAGCATTTTTATCATCGTAGTTCTTATTTTCGTATTATTTTATAAAACTTATTATCTATTTATAGAAATATTTCTAATAATAATTTTAATAGTTATTTTAAACAGACTTTAATTATATTTTTTTAGGGATGTCATTAGGGTTAATACTTATATCTTTTGTTATATTATTATACTAAATATGGCAACCACAATGTTTAAAACTATAAACAAATGCGACATGTCATTTAGTTCAGCAATTGTTGATGGCTGGAAATACGCTGAATTAAACATGTATCAATAGTTTATATGAACGTTTTTAACTCGTATTTAAAACGAACCAAATGTACAGACCTTCATTGGTTAGTGTAACATTTTCAATACGTTGATTGTCAATTTAATGTTCATATTTTTTATGTCATCAGTTCTCAACTGTGATAACTTATAATTTTTCCCGAAAAACTTATTTATAAAATTTTTTACCTATTTAATTTAAATATTGATAGCAGTAAAACATTATCTACAATTAATGTGTTTGAATAGTAAGACATCATTTTCTTCTCATATGGGCTATAACTGCATTACATTTTGCCAATATTTGGCATAAATAAAATAATATATTTACGTATTCAGAACAGATGTGGTACAAATCAGTGATTGGACAGTTTAACTTATAATGTAATCTTGATATTTATCACTAAATTTCTTAAAATATTTATTGCATTTATCTTCCATTCAGAAAACCAAACTGTGAAGGCACCATTTTTCATATAAGTATTGTCTAAATAACCTTAATGAATACTGTTATGTAGACTAAAGTAATCGTAATGTTATCAGTATTTAGTTCTGTATTTTTATGAGCTGTATATCAAAATATGTTTTGGTTGTGTTCATAATGTTTTGTAAATTTTAAGCAGATATAAAGTTGCTACTTTTTTTGAATAGGAGATAAAAGTAAATTCTACATTTGCATATTATAAAAGATTCAGATTTTTTAAAAAAACTGTCATCTGTTAATCATCCAAAGTATTGTTTTGTATTTAATTACTTCATCAAAACATAGGAGCAGTTTAAATATCCAATGTGCTAGAATACTGATTGAATGATGAATTAAATTAATGATTGCCTCCAAAAATGATAATCCTGGCAAGAGTCCATTTCAAACAACCAAGCTTTGTCTTTTTTTTTTTTTTTTTTTCCTTTTTCACCAGAGGTGTTAAATAATTCATTTTTGTACAGGTATCAACTCAAAAGTATAACACAATTATAGACAACTGTTCATAAGATGAAATAAAAAATGAACATAATATATGCTCAAAATAAAACTTAAATATCTGAATTAAGCATATACATACCTTGTTTAAAATTATAATTTAGAATAGAATTTTTTTTTTTAATTTCCAATGTGTTTCCTTACTTCATAGAGCATTTCCAATACAGGTGCACTTGGTAGTGCACTACCAAAATGCAGATATTTGTTGGGCATTTTATTATGTGAACACCAACATTATAAACATTATGTGGCAACCAACATTACTCCCTAAAATGAGGCAACACAAACAAGCAAAGTGTGTCCTTGTAACTTAGGTGCAGGGATTGAGCAGAAAACCTCGACTTAGCCTGCCACCTTCAGAGGTATTGTTTGGAAACTTGGAAAACATTGTGACCACAAATCTATTTTACTAGCATTTAACCCATCATATGACGGGATCAGTAAAATTTTTAATTTTCCAGAATTGTAAAGTACCCTATAAGGCAGATAAAAAAAAATGGTTTGTTTTTTGGCTGAGAATTATTTTGCAACAAAATATTACCTTAAGAAAATTATTTACGTAATAACTAAGTTTAATGATAAAACGTACGGAAATAATGCAGAAGATATTTAAATAATCTATAATAAATTATTAAATGAGATGGTTAAAGGAATGACGTCATAATGCTAGAAAAAAAATTGTTATTTTTACCTATTTATTATGTGATAAGTTGATACATTTAATCGCTTGATCTTAAAATGGGGCTTGATATAATAATGATAATACATGAATTTAATAAAATAAAAATAATAAAAATTTGAAAAATGGTAAAAATTTATTTTAAAAATAATAAAACAACTTTAGGAATAAGAATTCAAAAGAAAAAGCAGAAATTATTAAGTTAATTAGACATTTAGAAAAATTCGGCTACGTCGGGGGCAGAACCATCAACCCGAGAAGTATGACGATCAAATGGGCAGACACTCTACCCTGTGTACCAGCTTACACGTAGTGAAAGAAATGTTAGAATATATAAGGGTCAAGTAAAAACAGTCCAGAAATTTAAATATTGCACTCCACTCTCGCCATCTTATCAATAATCAATTTAGTATAGAATAAAAGGGAGAATAAGGCTTGAAATAATAGCATTAAATGCTCGAAAAAGAGGGATGAGGTGGATTTCGAACTCGCTTTGAATTTTGCTAACCTTAACTCATAAAAAATCCAATTTCAATGCCTGTATCCATTCCAGGTACAACCACTTTATAAATTCGTGGGCAGATAACTTAGGCTATTATTATATAGGGGATGTGTCCCAGCCACCATTAATGAACACAGCAGATCTTTGGCCAGCTTGAACCTTAAACTCATAACCTTCTAGTTATGAAATCAATGCCTTACCAAAGAAATTATTAAAAAATATGTAAATATAAATTTTTAAAATGTATAAATTTGGGCAATACATCATTTTTCTTATCTCTCCTAATTTTTTTTTACATGATTTAGACTTCAAATTCCGCTCAGACTTGGCTTTCCGCTCTCCTGTGGAGGGTGGAGCTTAATATTTAAATTTCTGCATCATTTTGAGTCACCTTTATATACTTTACTTCGCTGTTCACCAGTGTGGAGGTGTGGCATGGTCAGCAAGACCGCTTGCCTATTCCATCATCATATTCCTCGGGTACACAGTGCTGTCCCCGTCAATGACAAAAATTCATTAACTTAATTTAAATTATTAAAAAATGTTTTTTATATTTAATTATTATTTTGTATGCCTTTTTCTGATTTTTAATGCAATTTAAATATTTTTAAGATATTTATTTATCATTTTTTAAAATTTTTCAAGTTTTAATGATTTTGACCATATTTATTTATTATTTTTGAGTATTTTATATGGATGTTCCTGGCCACAAAAATATTTTATGTTTTCTATCCCTAAACTCTCTACTCTCTAGTTTTTGTGCTATGAACTGTTAGAAGTTGCAGCTGAATCGGCACCTTCCATAACTTTCGATGAATCCCGGCAATTTGTCTATTAGTTCGTTTATTTAAGTCAACCGAGGCAAAAGATTTGACAGCCACCTTAATCGCCAGTTAAATTGTTTTTGTTAAGGAAGCTGACTCTCGCAGTTATTTTGGTCGTGACGTCTGCACGGCAGACGCTAATGTGGCTTCAACTCTCACTTGGCGACTACAATCTGTATAATTTTGTGATTGGCTGAGTGGGGGAGGAAGCCACATGTTTATGTTAATTAGCATGATATACCTACAGCTGGGTATATTAGGCTGACAAGCAGGAGGCAAGGTATCCTTTTTTTTGGTCAGCTGTGAGAGTAGCAGCGCTTGTTCATGCTGTAGATAAAATTCCTCTAAATGACATATTAGATTAAATCGTTGTTTCTTAGTTATGTATCAGATTATAAAATCCTTTTTTTTTTGAGTTTGTATTTTTTTTAATAGTTTATGGTATTAGGGTTAAGTGTTTTTTTGTAATATTATCAGAACCTTTTTTTGGTAATAGGTGATTGTTAAATTTATTATATTTATGTTGTTAATTTTTTTTTTGAAAAACTTTTAGAACTTAAATAAAAAAAAATGTTTAGTTCAAATACTTGTTTTTTATTTCTCGTCATTCTGCACAGTCATGCTAGCTTCCACTTTAAATATCTTTTGTATCAGAGATGTCCAGCACTATTAGGTAGCTGGTCATCATGAACTCACGAATCCACCTTTCTACCTCTTTGCTCTTTTATGTGTTTATTTTTCGCTCGTTGTCATTTTTGTGCTTACTGACAAAAATGTCTGGATTGACAGGCTCGGCCCATATGGTCCAGTTGCAACACCACCTTTGAAGCCTTTGAATCAATGCCTTTGTTGATTGAACTACCATGCCTCTTTTCAATTGTATATCATAGCTATCATATTATCTAAAATTTTAAAGCTATAAAAATTTTAGCAAATTATACCAATTCTTGTTCTATTCACAATCATGTAATGTCTCATTTTTATATACCAGCTCTATTAACAGGTAGTTTTTCAATTCTCTTAATTTTATTTACTATTCAGTTTAAATTAGGATGTCTTATACATTTAATATTCCTTGATGAAACCAAAAGTAAAATTAAAATTTAGCATATAAAATCTGAAATTAGAGTGATATTAAAAGAATCATTATAATACCAGCTTATATATAAATCATACCTCCCTTCCTCATAGTTTATATATTATAGCATTTATATATATATATATATATATAATATATCAAAGTTATTTAACTTTAATAATTCCTTAAAAAGCTCCTCTCTCCCCTTCTAATTCCTTTAAATCTTTTTCCCAGCCTCTAAATTGTTTAATCAAAGAAGTATTTTCCACTTAACATTCTTCCTAAAGCTTTGTATCCTAAAACTGTAAACTTTCTGTCTATTCAGCACGTTTCCCAGCTGTTGGCGGCAAATGGTTTCGTGTTTTGCTGATATTGCATTTAATTCACTTTTTACCATGTTTTTTACTGTGGGAAAATTCTTTCTGTCATCACTCTTGGGTGCACCTCTGTTCGATCAGAGTGAGTTCTGTGGCTTTTCTTTGTCGTGAAGTATAAAAGATGTGTATTGTAGCCACTCTGGAATAAAGTTTCGATTAGACTTCTGCCGTTCTGTTCAAGGTTGGCCCACTGCATTTTTATTATTGCTGGCTGTTAAGCTTTCTCCTTGGGAAGGAATTTTATAAAAAATGGATTACATATATATACATGTATTAAAATATATGTATGAAGTTTTTTTTAAATATTACACCATTCCATCTTCCTTATTTTAACTTCTATTACTATTCATTCATAATGTGTATCCCCCTTCTTTAAAGGACATAGCCAGCGTTCACATTTCTTTTCAAAAAGAGCTGGGTACATTTATCAAAAAGATGAGTTTAAGTCAAATGATAAGGCACTTTTTATTGAACAAAACAGCACTTTCTGTACACCATACTGAGACTATTTGCCAGTAAAGCATATATTATGTGTTAAAACAGATTATGCTAAATCTTTAAGAATTTCACATAAAATAACTTACAGAATTACAGAATAGATAACAAATTGAAAAAACTACCGAGTGCAAAGTAAATGTATTCAGAAAAGGGCAGGTTTCTTCACTTAAAAAGAGTATAAGGAATGGCACTCTTTAAAAAGAAAAGGTCAAACATAACACCAATCATAGCAATACATTTCCAAAAAGACAAAACTATGAAATGTGCCTGTCTTGCATTTCTGCACATGCTATTATTTCTCATAAAATCTGTAAAAATTTATTGGTGGGGGATAGTTGCAAGAGCCTTATTTTCCTACTAGGAATGTAGGTTTCTAGTCCTGCAAACATTTAATTCTAAATGACCGACTAAATGAAAATTTTTGTACCATCAGTGTACAGGAATTCCAGAACCAAAACCTTGTTCTAGAACCAGTTGAAGTGCATACTTTGTTTGAGAACTGTAATATATCCAGATATGCATTGTTGGTGATGGTTTGATAAATAGATGTGAAAAACAAAGTGCTGTAAGAGTATTAAATTCTCAAGTTTATGACTTTTTTCTGTTCTCCTTTTCTGAGCTCCAAGTAAATATATTGTAACGTCACAGGATTCTTGAGTAATGTGTGGGTGTAGAAGTGGTTATAACATAACATACAGATTAGAAACAATCACAATGTTTATTCTTGATTAAATGGAGTATGTACAAATTTTACAAATGGAAATCGCAGAGCTCAAGCAGACTGCTGCAGACGTAAAAGTCCCAGGTTCAAGGCAAACCTAAAAAACACAATCTGCAGACTGGTGCCGACAGATACCATTGTACAGGGGTACAACTGGGTCTCCTTGAGTCTCACACAAAGCTGGAGGAAAACTCTAAAAAAAAACTGCCACAAATCGAACCTCTCCGTTCACTTCTCCTGTTATCTCTCTGGCGAAAAGCTCATGCCGCCTGACGTTACTTTTCGCCTCTTCCCATTGACTTTTTCTTTCCGTGTCGGAGTCCTGGTAGCCTCTGATTGGCTCCTTCAGTGGTGCCTCACTGTTTGACATTTTGTTGTCCCATCCGTCCTTTCGATTCACCTTGAACATCTCAAGGCGTGGTCGAATCGACAACCCTTTGTAGTGTAGTGTCAAAAACCCAGACAGAGTGTCACTCTGCCCTGGCTTTAACAAAACCCCTTTGTGAAGCCAATGGGGTGTAGCGACTTCACAATATGCTATTCCTCCTAAAAAATATCACTGGTCTTAAATAGGTATATTGTACATACACAATAAATCTAAGCCACTGCACTTGTTCAGATCTTTCCAAATGAGTCAAATACCTCCCCCCCTTCCTCATCAGAGTTCTCAATATATTTCATATCCTACCACTATTGAAATAGTGTTAGGAGTTCGAGAGAGAGTTGTGGTGGTAGGAAATAGGGGTGGAGAGGAATCCACCATTAAGTACAATTCTGTATTAAATTTTTGTGCATTAATGTTATAGTTGTTAATAATACAACTCTAGAAAGTTCGTTTTCTAAATTTCACCTCTTGATATCCATTTTGACAGTTGGATATCCACATCTTTTCTACCGTTATGTAGATGGGGTTCCAGATATTTAAAAATTTGCTACGGTCACCAGACATCTGGCTTGGCAGTCAGGTATCTGAATTTTTGTGGATGGTGTCTAAAATCTTGAGTTTTTATTCTGCAGGTGTAGGTTGTCCTCATATTTAGAAACTTAGAGCTATGCTAAGTATAAGTCTACCAGGGTTACAAAAAACCAACCTACCCAGAAAAACCCACCTGGGTTTTTCTGGATAAAACCCAGTCTAAAAAACCCAATAAAACCCACTCTGAAGTGGGTTATATTGGGTTTTTTAAAAATTGGTGATATTTGTATTTATTTTCAGAAACTGTTATCATAGTTTTTTTTACCCTCTTTCATATTTAAAGAATTATTCTGTGGAAATATATATACAGTCTATCAAAATCCAGAAAAATATTTGCAAATCTATGGTAAATCCAACATAACAATTTGGAAAAAAAAAAAAAAAAATTAGTCTGTGAAATCCATAAAGAAAAATGCAAAGGTTTCATATGTAAAATACTAACTTTAATGCTTTTTGTATTCCTTAGCTGGGCACTTGTTTAAGGCTACCATAAAGCAGCAAAAATCTATCTTCCCTAACACCCATTTCAATTAGTTTCCACCACTGTGCTGCCCTAAATTTTTTAATTACATCAGCATTAAATATACTTTGAGGAAATATTTTGGGGTCTTTTAACTTATAATTCATGAGGGGAATAACGATTTATTTTATTTTTTTTTAAGGGTTGAAAGAATAGAGATAAAAAGTAATCCTTTGTTAAAATAGCATTCAAATATATGGTATATGTCAATATATAAATTATAATTTCTTGAATATTAAGTTAATAAAAATTAATCAGTTTTAGCAGTTTAATCTTTTCTAAAATATGGTACTTCCCTTGACCTCTCCTCTTAAAAACAGACCTCAATAAAACCCAGAAAAACCCAATAAAAACCACCCGAGTTGGGTTTTTCTTAAAACAAACCCGGGTGTTTTGCAACTCTGAAATCTACTAATTACAAATTTAGGATAAGAGGCTGATAATTATATTTTTTACTTAGTTTTAGGTGGTGGTTTATTAGTTTTAATTGAAATTTATTAGTTTAACAGTTTATTACTTTAGTTTCAGACTGCTTTATAAAAATACTTCTTTTCTTCATTGTGTGTAAATATAACTTTGATATACAGTCGTAAAAGGAAGAAATATATTTTGGTTTTGTCATTGAACATTGGGTTAAAAAAATTATAGATATTTTATCTTTTGAAGAATTAATCCAAAATTTCTACTTTTTTAAATATAGCTTCCTTATGTAAAAGAATTCTTAAATATATTTGTATGTAATAATCTCTAGGTAAAGCATGAATATCATATAATTTTTCTAAAAAATCATCTTAAACAAAGATGTAATTTTAAAATTGTTTTAAATTAATTCTTATGCTTTAAATAGTTTGTGTATACTTTTTATTCATGGATATTTTGTTTTTTAAATCTGTTTCAAAATTTCTATAACATGTATTCATTAATTGATGTTACTGAAAATATCTCATGAAAACTAAGATCATATACTCCATAACTAATTTTTTCTCTTATATGGTACATTTTTTATAATTTCGTATGGCATTATTAATGTAATGTATCCAAAGTAATATATTTTCAATTATAAATTTCTAAATAAACTTTTCTTTTCAGAATATATCAAATTGAATGGTATTTTATTCTAAAGTTGTATCTTAAGTTCCTCCATCTCTACCAATAATGAGAGGCCATTTCCGATATTCTGTTTGGGATCCATTTTTAATAATCAGCCAAATACTGACTATTCAGGCAATATTTTACATGTCATTAGGTGTGTGTATATTTCTAACTGATGTTATATCTGGATATAGTCAGTCACTGGATCAAATATTTCTGTATAAGGTAAAATATTTTATCTTTACTTAATATCTTTTTCATATCTATGTACATAAAATTCTTTGTATTACATATGTTTACTATGCATTCCAAAACAGCTGGACCAATTTTAAATTTTGCATAGGGATTCAGTAAACTATGGGTTGGTTTTAGGCACGTCAAATGTAGGATAGAGAAAGAATGGGGTTTTTTAACCACCATTTTGGTTAACTACTATATTTTGGTACCATTTGATACTCTTTGACTATATTTTTGTAATGAATTATTTAGCTATAATTTTATTTGGCATATTTCTTTCATTTTAATTCAGATTCACCTTTTTTTTTTTTTTTTTTTTTTTTAATGAAAATCTATTTTATTGCTGTCATAACGGAATGGTATTTTTCAGAATTAAATAAATTTTAATTTCTATTTATATCATATGCCTAGGACCTATCTCACCAAAGTTGATTAGATCTAATTAGCAATTACTTATTATACAAATCTTGCAAATCTGATTGCCTTTAATCGACTTTAGTGAGATTAGGTCTTGCTTTTTTTTTATATAGGTATTTTAATTTACTTTAAATAACTATGCAAAAATGCATTATTTTTCCGTTAGTCAAGAAAAATCATCAAATATACTGTTTTTAAAGTTTATGGAAAAAATTAAAATGCATTATTTGTTTTTTTAAAGTTTTATTTTTGAATTTCCTAAAACTGTTGATGAAATATATTTTAAAAATCAATTTAAATTTTGAAATTAATATAACTGTAAATACCCAGATTGAAGGCTGGGTGTGAAGTATTTAGTCGGTATATAATATACCAAACTGACTTATGGTGAAATTGCTGTGAGATTTTATTTGTATTCCGTTTAACATAGCATTTTAACTCTGATGGATGTATCATGAAAATACTTGATATTTTCTCTTAAATTAATAATTCTTAAATTTTGTGCAAAATATTTAACTTTACAAACAATTTATTTTTTACTTGTAATTAAAATATAATAGACTATGAATGTTGAATTTAACATAAAAATATGGCTGCTATTACTATTTTTCTTAAAAATCTTTTATACTATTCTCTAATAGAAGGTTTTCTCTAATCATTAAATTGTTCATGGAATACTTAAATTAAGCTTTAAATTTTCACAGGGGGAAAATAGTTTATTACCTAATACAACAATTTTAAACATTAAAATTTCCTATGTCTACTTCACTAAGTTTTCCATTACTTTAATTGCAAATTTATAAAATAATAAATCTATTGACAGAAAGAGTTATATATGTTGTAAGTTGGTCTCTTTATTTCAGCAATTCTTTGGCATCAGTATTTCAAATTAACTACTGTGAAACTTCTCTGAGCACCCCCCCCCTTCTAAACGGCCAATTTTTCATGGCACAGATTTTTTGACTTATAGAACTAATGGTAAAATAACCTGTATTAGCAGCCACCCAACCCCCTCTAAATGGCCACTGAGTGGAATTGGCCATTTCATTTTTAATTTTCATTTTTCGCCCAGTTTTTAATTTTGAGCAGAAAAATTCAAGGTTAATTTTATGGTTGGATATAAGACCCAGGAACAATTTGTGAAATCCATTGCCATGGTCCCCTCCCCCTTTCTTAGAAACATTAAATCTGTTATCTCTTTTGTATTCTCCCCATACCCTTCAGATAGGGAATCCCTATTGCACCATCCATAAAAACTGAGGGAGGAACTGGACAATCAGGACTTACAGGTATCCTAGGGCCTTTGTTTGGAGTTCCAATACGTACAGTAAAGGAATGATTGCACCTCTGTCAGCAAAAATATCATCCATGCCAGTTTCATTTCATTAGTTTGTCAGTGATCTCAGTTGCAACTATGTCGAAACCCGTTTTCCTAAATCTCGAGCAGTGCATTGAAGCTGCTTGAATATAAAAATGGCAAATCGGCAAGAAAGTTAGTTGAATTATCTAATTGCGGAAGAATGCAAATCAACAAAGTCTTTAAAGAAAAAAATTGATTTTGAAAGACTATGAAGACTTTAATTTTCTGCTTTTAAAGTAAAAAATAAACTTAGAAAATCGTTGTTATAGAGAAAAGTAAAAACTTAAAACACACAAATTGTAGCCGTTTTTAAAAAAAATGTAAGAGAGCATAAAATAAAGTACTATTTTCTCTTTAGATAAGTTTTCAATTTCATTTTAAATAAGGAATATATGTCAGACTTGTTTATATTACACATTATAGCAATTCTTCTTCTTCAGCAGCACTACAGCCTACTGGAGGCCAAGGCTTTCTCTGTCAGCTTTCTCCATTCAGCACGGTTTGCACGATGTTTCTTCATCTATTAATGCCCAGTACTCTCAAATCACTCTCAACACAATCCATCCACCTTATTGGTGGCCTTCCTCGTTTGCTTTTACCCTAAACTTTGAAAACGTCAACATTATAGCAATTATCTTATAATAAAACCCTTCAGAGCAGCCACCCCCTCTGAATGGCCAAATATTCTCGGAATGGTAGGGTAGCTGCTCAGAGAGGTTTCACTGTATTTATATTACATGGAATATAGAATATAGATGTAAAGAGAGCTATGTTGAATAAAAAAAGTAGATGTAATGTGCATAAAAAAGAACACAGAACAAAAAAAAGTGTTTAAAAACTTAACAAGCTTTTCTTAAATTGAGAAAGAAAGCCACTCACTATTAAAACAGTGTCTGCAAGTGAGTTTTTGTTTCATTGTGCAGTCAAACCAAATTATAAGGAACGTGAAGGGACCAAAGATTCTACTCATCATAAGCAAACTTTTTGAAAAAATGTTAGGTTTAAAGAAGTGTCATTACTAAGTATGTTTATTCAATAGTGATGTAATTAAAAAATAGATAAAAATCTATAAAATATCTTTAATGAATTAAATTCAATTAAATAAATATAAGGTTAAATTTTAGTCAATTTTATAGGAAATTTTGACTTGCAGCTAATTAAATTGACTAAATATGAAAAGAAATAAAAAATTAAATTTTATTTTTAACTTTTATCTGCTGTTTTGATATAAAATCATAGTCATCATAATAAAATTCTATGAAATTCTCTGTCGAATGTAACAAAAGATTCCAACAATTTTTCTTCTACTGGTTGTGTGTGAAAACTTTGTAATTTTATGTATTTCGTTTTGTTATGAAACTAGACACAAAATACTATTTTAACAATTGTAGACAAAATAATTCAATGGATGACTGAAAAAGTTCATTATATCTGATTTAAGATGGTTTGCTATAAAAGGATTAATTCACATGAAAAACTGTAGGAAAATGGTCAGATCAAAATTTTAGTTAAGTCACATGTCAAGTTCACTATAAAAGGGTTTGACTGGATTTGAGAGAAAAAAAACTTGTTTAGTTTTAAAACAGCTTTCTATTCTACTTGTATTATTTTATCCTGCTATATGGTCTCTTATTTACTGTTATAGCAAATAAGTTCTTAGTCTGTTTTATGCTTAAACTATATATATTTATTTTTATAGAAAGAATGAACTCCAATTTTATTTTTTATTTTTCAGTTCTACTTTTTCTGTAAGTTACACCGTAAAATGTTAGTAACAAGGTGGTGACTTTTAATATATATACAGTCAAACCTGTCTATCTCAAAAACTTGTCTGTCAAAATTTTTTCAATTTCCCTACATTTTTAAAAAAAATTTAATGTATTTTCCAAACCTATCTCAAATTATTTTTTTCCCAAACCTGTCTATCTCGAATTTTCTTAAAAAGCACAACATTCCAGTATTGCGTTGACAACTGCACAAGTTCCCATTTCCAGGAAATACACTTCTAGCTTTCTCTCTCAGCAGGTTATCTGGTCAGGGACTGGGTGGGAATTATACTAAAAATGCACAGTCAGAGAACAACATCTAAAAGAAACCGAAGAGCAACCAGCCGAGGAAACTCATGAAAACCCGAAGGAATGGATGATTATCAGAGAGAAACTGAATACTGACACTTCATTTAAAAATTTTATAGAAGTAGATGAATCAGTGGTAACGAGCGGAATATTATTAACTGATTCCGAAATTTTAGTAAACGTTCGGGGAACTTCTGCTGATGAAGAGAATCATGACAAAGAGGACAACATCAATGTAAAAAGAGTTGTTACGCCAAAAGAAGCAGTAAAAGCCATTGAAACGCGAAGAACTTTTCTTGAATCCCAAGAAAATATTGATCAGGATTGTTTCCCCACTGTGTCAAATTGTCCAGTCTAAAACAGTTTTGCATCAAAAACTCCTAACTTAATACTTTCTGTAAGGTATTAAATAAAACTAAAAGTACTTCAAATTTTCAATCTTTTGTATTGCGTAAAGACATTTTCTTACTCTATTTTCATAAAACCTTGAAACCTGTTTATCTCAATTTTTTTTTTTACTCCCAAGAAATTAGAGATAGACAGGTTTGACTGTATATGCATTATATTAAAAAGTTCACAATTTGTTATGGATTTGCAAAGTAAATATAAAAATTAATCAGAACTATATATATTTATCTATACATATTGCAGGAAATTCATGTCAGAGATTTGCATGGAAGGTGCTTAGTTGGCTCATTTTTATTGAATTCTTTGTGTGGGTGAGTATTTTTTTATATGGTCCTTGAATTTTTTCTTAAAACGATTGAAATTTGAAATGTTATTTAATCAATATGTATAGGCATACTAATTTATATTTATTTTTTTAACTTTTTATATTCTTTTTGCTATGTGCTCTAGTTTTGCTTTTGAAACATTTTTAAGTGTACTTTAAAAAGTAGCATTTTCTCAAAGTCATTACCTCACTCTTTTAGTAATAGCTATGAACTATTTGTGTGTTTCATTTTGAGCTTTGTCAATATGGAAAAGTTAAGGTATCCGTCTATATTAAAAATGTCATTTTTTGCCAAAAATCATAATTTTTTTTATTTCTCTATTGTAAAATTTCAACTTTTAGGCTTCTAAGTATGTTTTTTTGTTTTGTCACTACTGCATTTTAAAGAAAAGTTACAGCTGTTTAAACATCAGTGACAACTGTCAAAACAAAACGGAAGTAGTGACTTCGGAACTGGAAGTTGTGAATTTAAAGCCTTTTAAAGAGCATTTTTTTTAAAAAAACTTTTTAAATTTTCATGAAGATTAGTTTAAACATTTTTCTAGTATTTATAATAATTAGCAACTTGCAATTAGAAAGTTTTGAAGCAAGAAAGTGTTGTGAATTTTAAACATGTATTTTAATTTTTTAATAGTTAAAGTTGCTTTCATAAACTTCAAATGCGGTTTTCTCAGAATGGTATTTTTAATAAAATGTTGAAACTTGAAATGTGATTTCTCAAAAAGCTCTTAAAATATTTTGTTGAAAATTATTATGAATGCTTTTGATAGTATTTACTAGTAAATGACCGAAAAGCTTTAAATTTGGATAATTTTTAATGATGTTACACTCATAGTTAGCTATAAAGGTAATAAATATTCGTTAAAAATTCAATGTGTATGATTTTGAAAGACCAAAATTTTTTACCAAATGTAAATTAAGCAAAGATTTTAGGTGATGCTCTAGTCTAGTGTATAAGAAATTTGTTGCATCAAAAAATATTGAAATAATTTAATTTATTAAACAATTAGATCTTTTGAAAAAAAAACCCGATTTTTTTTTTTACCAAATTTTTTTCATTTATTAGAAATTTTATAAAAACTTCTCCAGGAATAAATTTTTTAAGTGCAATTCTCTATTATAGCATATATTACTTAAATGATAATGTAAATGCATAAAATTAGCTTTGAAAAAAGGATACCTTTAAACAGTACTGAGCATTCCTTTAATGCTAGAACCTCATTTTGGCTCAATTTGATCCAAATCCATTTTTATTTTAACTTTTTCTAAAAACACTGTGTTCATTGTGTAAAAGTTTTCTTAGCTTTCCCTAATATAATGTAACACACTATTTTAAAATTAATTGCTGATTTTCTTTAATTTCAATTATTTCTTGAACACTAGAAAGACTGATTTTTGTATTCTTAGAAAGATGAAGAGCAGTCATTTTGATTGCTCTCTTTTATTGACCCAAAACACATTTTTTTCTCTCTATTCTTAAACATGTTTTTAAGTACATTTTTAAATTTAACATTTACATCACATTATTTTCCCACTCAGTTCAGCATTTATTTATATTTTTAATGTTCATGAAAATACAATATATACATCTACGAGGTGCATCCAGAAAGTAAGTTTCCCAAATTTTTCCCTTTAAAGTAAATGTAATTAGCCATGTCAATTGCACTTGCATAACAGATCTATGACATATTAATCATATGCCAGCTGGACAAGTCCTGATTCATGCCAGTAGTGGGGTAGCAGTGGTCCAAAATGGAAACTCTAATTCCTTCTCTCGGTGATCTTGACTGCACAAAGCATTGCACCAATTAAAATTCATTGTCAGCTCTGTCAGGTTTATGAGCCAAAACTGACACCTGAATACAAAATTTGACTCTTAGGAGCAGCGCTGACATTTCTCCTACGGTATCACGATGACGAGTTCCTCGACAGTATCGTCATTACCAATGAGACTTGGATTTTGCTCTTTATCCCGGAAACCAAGCATCAGTCAATGCATGGCATCATAGTGGATCTTCAGTCAGGACCAAATTCAAACAGACGCTGTCAGTACAGAAAGGGATGTGCATGGTGCTCTGGGACAGGAAGGCTGGTTCTATTCACAGGCGACAGAGATCTATGACAGAAGTATACAAAAGTTGATCCCACAATACCACAGGTGTCTCAATTCTGGTGGTGGCTATGTTGAAAAATAACTGAAACATTGCTGTAGTTGCCAATAAATATGTTCGTGAAAGTGTGAGTTCTTTTTTTTTCTTTTAAATAGGGAAACTTACTTTCTGGATGTGCCTCGTATTATTAATAAAATACAATAACTAAGAAATAAAATGCTCTATTTTAAAAAAAAAAATCGTTTCAATTGCACAAATTTAAATAAACATCTTATTTGATAATTTAAAATATATATACATGTAACTATTGAAAATATTCTTCACCTAATATTTGTACATTAGAGAAAAAGCCCATATTTTTAATTACCAGTGTTTGTTTGGCAATGTAATTTAGATGTAGCCATTGTGGTAAGAAAGGTTTTCACTTAGAATTCAAGACCAAGCAAAATACTAAGTAAAAATCTTTTATTTCCATGTTATTGATGGGAGGCTGATGAACTTGTCCTACACAGACAGGAGACTAATGTGCATCTGTTTGATCTATGAAAATCCCATCCCTAGGCAATAAAAAGCATGTGGATGAGAAAGAGTTTTTAGATAAACATTTATTTTGTGGCTTGTTAAAATATTATGGGTGAAACTGCAATCAATGGCATTAAAATTATAAAGATCTTCAATTTTTCATGAGAGAATGGACAGGTGGCATAAGAAAGAGAAGAGAGGGCTATATGTAACCAATTTTATTGGAATCTATAGTTTTGGGAAGTGTGGGAAGAAACCATTATCAATAATACTTGACTTATTTTGGGTGGCTGAGATAAAGAAAATTAGAATGTAGATAGGGAGATTTTCGAGTTTTAGGGACAATAATTTTTTATATATTACATATATTTAAATCCAAATATATAATTTACTTACTTATTGTCTCTGTAAATGTTTATCACTTTGTTTATGCCACAAACTGACTTTTAGCTATAAGAACAAAGTTCATAGCTTTATGGCACATCATTGATTTGATTCTGTTAATGTTTTCTGCTTGAGGCATGGATGTAAAAAATTTGAAGTTGTATTGTTCCTTTAAGTATTAGCATATGACTCTGCTAAATAAGATTCTGCATTGGTGTTAGCAATGAATTTTTTAAAAAATTGTTTATCTAATTATGGAAAACTATTTAATAAATATTTTTACCTAACATCTGCTACTAGCCAAAATTTACCCCTGGACTTCTTCCCTATGCATTTTTACCTCTCTTAATCATAATTGACCCATGACTTTCTCAGACATGCCAACTATTCCAGATTCTCCGGAGAAAAGAGAGAATTTGATAACTCCGGAAAATAACAGAAATTTTGAACAACTAAAAGATCACAATTCAGTAATCAAATACAAAGTCTTGCAAAAAATGTCAAATATACTACTCTTTCCACACCAAACAGAATTTAGGTCAAATTTGAGTAGACAAACTCTAAAATCTCAGATGACAAAAAAAAAAAACGAAATATTTTAATCAAGGTCAATGTTGCTTCGAAAAAAAAAAAAAAAAAAAAAAAGCTTTTTTGAAAAGAAATTGTTAATGTTAAAAAAGCTACTTATATATTATTAAATGCATAAATTATAATTTATCCTTTATAATTTACTACTATGTGTTTATTTTAATTTATTTTGATCAATCTAATTTAGAAACCAATAAAATACGAAATTGGTTAATTTCTTTTGTCTATTATATATGTAAATTGCTTATACGTGTGCTTCATAGATAGCAAGGTGAATTTTAAATCCTAAAGAATGTTGCTCCTGACAGAGGCCCCTGAATGTTGGCATGTCTGGCTTTCTCAATGTTGGCTTTCTCAGTATTGTCTTGCAATGTGATGTCAAACTCATTTACTAAGCTGCAAGCTAGTTAAAAATTTAATTTAAATGACTAATTGTAATAGTTTTATCTCACAAACTATGACTACAATAGCTAAAAGTTAAATAACTTGTTCTTGAACATTTACATATCCCTTAAATTTCATGATTAAAAAAGCAGATAAACAATTAAAAATTTAGAACAAAAGTATGAAGTTTCTGGATTTTTTATATTATTTTTTGTGATAAAAAATATTTACACTTCAATATTTAACTTAGTAGGAAATTAATTACTGGTATGCTATTCTAATTTTGAATTCCCGCCAATGGTGTTCACATGTTTATAACGAAATGACAGCTTGAGAGGGAAAATTTAAGTAACTTTCAAGGGAAATAGAAAATGTAGTGCATACTCAAAATTGCATGAAGTTAAGGCATAAAAGCATAAAGAATAATTAAAATGGATAAATTTTCAGTGTGATGTATAAAAGTTGGCAGGTATATACAGTATCAAAAAACTTACTAATCAAATGAATTTTAAGCTCTAACTTTAAACCTTTAAATTTAAATAAATCGTGTAGCAATAAATTTAAAAAGATTTTTTTTTTTTTTTTAGTAAGCATTATTTTTTTAGAGGAAATAATATACTTTTTCTTTAGAGCAATTTTTTAAGAGTAAATGTGTTTTTTCTTTAGAGTAAATACCGAACGATCGCTGATTGGTTAGAGTGCTGGTCTTCAGTACCAGAGTTCGTGGGTTCGAATCCCACTGTGGCATGGATGTTCGTAGCCGTTTGGAATCATAAGCTGTAGGTCCTGGTCTCATTAGCCCTTGTGTTGCAAAATAGTAGAACGTAGCACTCCAAACCAAATCTTTAGAGTAAATAAAGTGTTTTTCTATAAAATTTACCTATATAGAAACTGTAGAATCTGAACTATTTTTTTATAAAATGTTTTTCTTTAGAGATGTGTTTTTTAATTTACATAAAAATCAATAAAATTGTTGAATTTTAATTATATCAAATTTAGAACTGAAACATTATCAAAATTATATAATTTCAAATACCTTTTCAAAGTGAGATCAACAAACTAAACTGATTAGAATTTTCTCTAATTTGAAAAAAAGAACCCGTTTTTAAATTTATTTAATAATTTGGTAGGTTTTTTGGTAGACTGTTTTAAAAAAAAAAATTCTTCTGTTTTTTGGATATAGCTGGATATCTGATATATTAATTGTATATTTAGCTACAAATTACTTTTAAAACATAATTTTTGTTATATTTTTTTATAGGTCTCTTGCCCTTTGGTACTTTGTACAAAGAACAAAACTATGCCTAGATTTTACAGTGACTGCACATTTAATTCACCTTATTTTATGCTGGTCATACAGTGGTACCTTTCCCTCAACATTTTCATGGTGGCTGTTAAGCATCATATGTGTAACAATAATGTGCGTCTGTGGAGAATTTCTTTGCATGAGGACAGAAATGAAGTCAATACCTCTTTCTATGGGTGCTAAAGCAGATCTATAGTAGTAATAGTGTTAATATATTTTTATAAAAAAAATCTAATTTTATTAGTCAATGTATAATTTTTTATTTATATATTTATTTGTTATGTGCTATAACTAACTTAAATATCTTATTTGATTAACTTATTTAGTTTATTTTTCTGTTTCTCAATATTTTGCTTATTTTGCAAAAAGAATAAACATGATGTTACTTCTAAGTTAACTTTAATTTTTCTTTTCAGCTCGTTTTTAGATTGTATTTTAATCTTATAGGAATTTAAATAGTTTGACAGTTGGAAGTGTTCATAATAAAAATGCCTGTTTTAACATTATATACATATATCAAAAATAATATAATCTGTGTCAAAATGCTGATGTTTTCTAGGAATTGTTTAAAGCATCACTCAATGCATTCTTAAACAAATCTAGTGTTATTTCAAAAAAAATTTCTGTTATAAATATGTTGTTTACACAAGAACAATTTTATGTGAACATTTTTAAGTGATTTTTTAACATGATTTTGAATAAAATATATCTGAAATATTATAATTTATGTTCTTTATTATAATGGAGAAATAAGGAAAAACATTGATTTATACAAATTTCTTATGTTTTTTAATTTGAAGTAGTCTTTTATACATATATATAGGGAAACTTCAATTCATTTGATCCCAAATTTTTCCCTATAGAACCACAGCATTGTCAACTGCTCTGAAACTTCCGAAGTTTCTTTGGAAAAGTGATAAAACTCTGTTACTCTCTGTATTGTAATGTATGTTATAGAAAATTGCTGCAAAGCTCTGTAAGGAGATCTTTTTCCACTAATGGGAAAATTTTCACCATTTTCTGCAATCAGGATTGTGTAGTAATATTTCGTATAAAAGAAAGTTGCTTCTTAATTCTGATTTTGCCTTTTCATGTTTTCCTTGTTCTGGCAGAAAACACCAACATGAAAACTATTCCCCCTGCTTCTCCTCTATCTATCCCTTTAGAGGAAACAGAGAAAGTCAGCCTCTGTTCAGTCAATCCCCCAATATTAATACAAATAAAACTGTACCCCAAATTTCTAATGCAATTCCTATTTTTTGAGAAGCCTTTTGATTTAGTAATATTGTGAAAAGAAAACTTAATATATGCACCTACTATTTTCTGTCACATATTTTCTGTTAAACTGTTTGTAATGGGTATTTTTAATGGACATTTTTGTAGCATGGCAGTGCTTGAAGAAAAGAAAAATCTGTTTGTGTATTACTCCTAAAATTTTATGTCAGTACTTCTGAAGTTACTTAGAAAAGGTTAGCAATGCTGTAACCAATGTTATTTTTTCCCACATCCATCATTCCTGAATTATTTGTTTTCTTGCATTTATCGTTGAAACATTTCAATCCCAAAGCTTTGTCTTCCTGAAGTATCATTTTTGTGGAATTTATGAGAACTGAGGAAATGTATTTTTTGTATTAATAAAAATGTTACAAGATCATGTGGAACAGCTAAAATGTTTCTAGCATCAGGTTCATTCCTTGACCTAATTAATAACTTAACAACTGTAGTGTGTGTATTTTCAATAGGCATTTCAAGGTTACTGATTACCCCTCCCACTTGATTATGAAGTGTCACTATAATAACAATAGACCCAGTTTATGGGTCTAGGGTGCATGATAGCATATATGTTTAGGCTGAACACTTCATAAAATTATATAAAATTTTATATTTTAGGCTTGTTTCAACTCTTATAAAATCAAGAAATTATCCCTTTTAATAAAATGACCGAAAAGTTTAAAATTGTATGTTATATTCTGATTTGTAAGATTTAAAAGATTCTACTGAATAGAGAAACCTAATGTTTTTTTCTATGCATAGATAGTTGTATTATTTATAGAAGGAATTAAAATCATTCAGATAATTAAACATGTAGCTAATTTTAATGACTAATTAGTTACAATTTCTATTTTTCTTCAAATATGTATGACTTTTATATTTAAATTATTTCTTAATGTTTAATTCATTCTAAAGAATGAAGTTTTGAAATCATTTAAATGCAAGTCATATAACTATATTATAAATAAAGTTATATAGACCATAATAAAATTTCCTTTCCAAAATTCTAGTGTATTTTACAGTTTTATAAGAATTGAAACTGGTTTTGAATTCTTACAACATTTACAAACATGCCAACTACTCTGGATTCTCCGAAGCAGCTCCAGAAAAATGAGAAAATTTGATGAGTCTGGAAAATTCTCAGATTTCTCCGGAAAACAACAAAACTTTTGAACAGCTAAAAGATTACAATTCAGCAATTAGATATAAAGTTTTGCAAAAAAATAATGCTGCATGTTAAAAGTTTTCAGTACTGTGCAGAAAAACCAAATTGAATTTAGGTCAAATTAGAGTAGGCAAACTCTAGAATCCCTGATGATAGAAAAAAGGAAATATTTTAATAAGGGTCAATGTTGCTATAAGAAACACCGTTCTGAAAAATAAGTTGTTAAAGCTAAAAATGCTACTAATAAATTTTTAAATGCATAAATTTTAATTCACCTGTTAAAATTTACTACTGTGTAAATATTTTAAATTTAATTTTAATTTAGAAACCAATAAGATATGTACTTATGTATAATCTCTAATTAGCATATTAAAATTTCATACTGCTCCGGACACAAGTGCCTGAATGTTGGCATGTCTGCATTTGGTATAGCTTTATTATGTATGTAAAGATTTATAGTCTATCAAAACAGACTTTCAAAACACGAAGACTTCTTTAGAAGGTATTGGACCTCAACTGAAGTGTTGAAAATAAATGCAACTACACCTGCTTTTTTGTTGCTACATTAAGTAACCAATGTCTGGGAAATAGAAAAAAATGTGATCATCATCTTCTTCTTGCTCATCCCTCTGATCTGATTCAGATTCCATGAGATTGTTCATTGTAAGTACATCTACAAACATGCCTACTATTCCGAATTCTCCATAGAAATGAGAAAAATGGATAGCTCTGGAAACTCCTCAGATTGCTCCGGAAAATAACAAAAATTTTGAACAGCTAAAAGATTATAATCCAGCAATTAAATACAAAGTTTTGCAAAAAATAATGCTGAATATTACTCTTTCCACGCAGTAATGATGCATGTTAAAAGTTTTCAGTACTGTGCAGAAAAACCAAACAGAATTTAGGACAAATTTAAATAGACGAACTCTAGAATCCCTGATGATAGAAAAATGGAAATATTTTAATCAGAGTCAGTGCAACTATAAGAAATATTGTTTTCAAAAATAAGTTGTTAAAGCTAAAATAGCTAATCATACATTTTTAAATGCACAAATTTTAATTTACCTTTTACAATTTACTACTGTGTAAATATTTTAAATTTAATTTAAACTTAGAAACCAATAAGGTATGTACTTATGCATAATCTGTAATTAGCATGTTAAAATAACCACGCTGTTGCTCCTGACACAAGTGCCTGAAAGTTGGCATGTCTGCATCTAAGACAAAAGTTGGTCTCCTCAAAAGATCTCCACATACCAAATTAATGCAGTTGATTAGGCGTTGTGCAGTAGCCTCTTCAATATTACACTTAGTGCAAGCAGGGAAGTTCCTAGTACCATTGGAAAACCTGAGGAGTTTTAAATACCGTGAAATCAGTTGAGCCAATGCAGTTTGGTTACTCCTGTCACCCTCAAAAATGATTGAAGCATCAGGACTCTCACTAAAATATCATGAAAGTGTGATCTTTGAACCACCTTTTGAAAATACCACAATTGTAGTAGGAGTCATAACAGTAAAGGACCTGTGAGCAGACAAGAAGCAAGATCATGAGAAAAAGAATGAGAAAGGACTAAAACCTGAATCAATACATAGTTTTTGTGAAACACACAGAGCTTTGCCAAATTTAAATCGTGTGTTTGCTACAGTGATAGTGTTCATACAGAGGTAAAGGCAGTCAACATGTACAAAGCATAAATGAATGACAAACTATTTATAATGTTAAATACTTCCAATTAGTGTTGTAAATAATTTATTTATAGTCATAGATTTTATCCTAATTTTATCTGTTTTCCTTGCCTATTATTTTCCAATTCTGTCCCCTTGAAAAATGATGGATCGAAGTTTCACTGAATATATATTGTACAAATTTGTATCTTTTTGTTCCATATTTACAATCAAAGGATATTTTAAATCCTTTATTAAACAGACCTACAGTATCTCTTTTTGAGTTTTGAAAATAAAAAATTCTGATAGTTTTGCTAATACTTTTTTTTTAATTATTCAATACTAGATATGACAAATATTTTCTAAAGATTATACAATGCTTGTTTTAATTTTCCTAAATTATTAAAATTTGTTTTTGAAATTTTTCATTCTCATTCTACCTTAAAATTTCCAAATCTTGGTGTTTAGATGTTTTAAATTACTCATTACAGTATTTTAAATATATTTTAAAAGTTAAATGGAATTAGGGGTGCTATATTTTCCCTGTAATATTTTCAAAAATAAAATGTTAATCAAACATATGAGCTTAAAATGTAAGTAGTAAATGTTTAATTATACTATACCTCTGAGTATTCTTTTTGTGTCATGTTAAACTTGTATGAACAAAATTATTTGCTTAGTTTCAATGTTTGTCAAAGAGAAATTTTCTGTTGAGGAAGAGCAAAATGCTTATATATAAAAGAATACTTTTAAATATAACTTACTTTGCCTTAATTTAGATTATTTAAACTCTATTTTTCTGGTAATTTCATGTGTATTTGTAGATAAGTGGAAAAAATTTCATGTAATACATTTAATAAAGGATATTGTATTACCTTTTAAATATCTTTGTTCATCACTTACAACTCTTACTTCATTAGATTTTAAAACAATGCTTGTAATCAATCAAAATAACAATAATTACCCAGAGAACCATTCATTAAAGTTGTTTGCTTGTTCTAAATAAGGCTAGACAATATCCAAAATTTATTATTCTATAACCCCAAATAAAGCTGGGAATACTGGAGCAGGGTATGACATACCCATAGCTTCACTTTCTTTAATTTTCTTTCCTAATCTGGCTTCAAAAATAGATCATTACCTGTACTTTAAGGAACCATTTAATGTGAAAGGTCAGTTGAGAAATACTATAAATATATATTTCTGTATAGCCTGGAATGGGTATATCATACCCTGCATGAGCATTTCTGTAGCATTTCCTGAGTAGGGGGGGGGGCACATCTTTAAATCATTTTGTTGTAATGTGCTATCAGTTATGATGAAGAAATGCAATATTTAAGTTTGTAGAATACTGTTTCTTTGGGTGAAATAAAGAACTAGATGATGTTGAAAATAATAGTAATTATGAATTATCAACTGAAAATGAAGGAATGGAGAAATGGAAAATTCTCATTCAAATGAAAATCATTGTTTTTAGAAAGGGACACCAGAACAAAATAGATTAAAGAAAAATCTAATTTTAACATTAGGATGTCTATGATAAACACTAATATGAAATTCACTAGAAATAAGCATTTCAAAAAGCGTTACTTCTCTTTTAACACATTGTTGACCGGTCACAAGTTAACTCGTGTTTTTATGGCCGAAAGTTGCTGACCGGTCACGAGTAAACTTGCGATACATTTTTTTTTCGCTTCGCTGTTGTTTTCTCTGTTGCCGACCATACAGTGAAGTGTTGGTCAGTTTAGCACAAGCTGTTTCTCTCGCTCATAAGACCCGCCAAATATTTTGTTGTTTTACAACAAAATATTTAATATTTAATTATTAAATTTTAAAAATTTTAAAAAACGATGTAATGTAATGAATCTTTCAATGAATTATACACAGATGCTTTATCTGATTGTCCGAGTGATTATGAATCAAATTGTGCTAATAGCCGGTCAACAATGTGTTAAGCTTGGAGTCTACTAATATCTTCTGAAATTATAGTTTAGAAAAATATACTAACATTTTTAGTGACACAATTAAAGACCATTTATTTTAAGAGAATGGTAAAAAATAATAAGGAATAAATAAAACTAAATGAAAAGAATAGAAAAACTTCAATCTGTTTGTGAAAAGTGTGACAGGGAAATATGTATGGAACATCATGGCATGCCTTTTGATCTCTTTCACTTTTTTGTCTGTAGTGGAAAGATGTGGTAGAAAAAAAAACACCTATGGGTACGAGATACTCTGCACATGTAATCTTATTTGTTTTTCTTATGGATGTGATGCCAGGTTAATACTGATATTGCTATATCACCACATTACTTTAAAGGAGTGAATAGATATCACTATTTTTGAAACATTAACAGTATGGTACCAGTAATAGAACCCCAAAAGATTTATCAAGCACTGCATTAGTGTTTTTTATAACTGTACTTACACATAAATCCCAATTTTCATAATTATTCAGTAAATATTGCACACCAATCCACCAGGTTTTCAAGGGAAAATAATTTAGAAATTGATAATTCCTTATAATTTGTAATTTCCTTCCCTGATAAATTCAAATTATTTAATGTACAATTTCTTTCAATTCTTTAATAAAACTAATTTTAGATATAAATTTATATTTAAACAATATTATAAATTTTAATATCCCAATGATAATTAAAACTTAGAAACATTCTTTTTTCTCTTCAGGTTCAGAATAAATCAAATTTTTTATAAATAATCATAAAAAACTAACAACTCTTGCATTTCTGATTTTTTATATTTTATTTATATTTAAATATTGCAGGCAAATATATTAATAAAAATTTTACAGTATTATTTTAAAGTTTTAATCTGTCCATGACAGCATTAATTTCCATGTTAGCTTCTTTGATATTTTTTACTCCAATTACTTTTTAATCAATTTTGATTTTTTTCTTTTGAGCTTCAGTTGCTTTATTTTTCAAAGATTCCCTTTTTTCTGTATGTTCTAATTTAACAGCAAATAAGCATTTTTAAAAGAATGCGCAAGTTTTATTTTCCTTAATTTTTGACTAGCAAAATTTATAATTTTTTAAACTTCTTTTGCAAAAAATTCTCCCTTTTTTTCTTTAATTTTAGAATTTTTACAAAAATTCGTAGCTGCTGGACATCGTGAATTAATAGTTTTATGTTTATTAAGATCAATATTTTTGTCGTTGCTTTTTGTCATTTATTTTTTAAAATAACTTTTGTGATACTCTGGGAAATCAACAGGTTACAAAGCATTCATTTTGTATTCAGATATTAACCAAGAACACCATAAGCCTCTGATATTAAGAGAAATGTGAATGAGCAAGTACCAAGTTTTCAAAATATATCAAACATGCATGTATCACTAGCTACTTCAATCAAGCTATGAATTTAAATATCTATGATATATTATAATAGATACAAGCCAATATCAAGTGTAAAAACAAGACACTAAAGTCCATCCCTGCAAAAGAACAAGCAGTGGAATTTCATATTTTTACCTGATTGCATCATTGGAATATACTACCAAAGATGGATGGAAAGTGATAATTTTCAAAAGGTACATTTTCTGGTGAGTTTGTACCAAGTATGAGAAAGATATAAATCCAGAATTTTTTTTTTTCAACTTTGACAGCCATCTGGAAGATATAAATTATGCCAATGACATTGTGCTTTTATCCTCAATGGATTAAAAGTAAATGAATCTAAAACCAAAACAATGAAAATTAATCACAATAGAAAGGAAAATATTTATACAAATCTGAAAAAAAATTTAAGAAACTGGGATCTTTGTATACCTTGGTGCTAATACATGCACAAAAGGAGGGTTTGATAAAGATATTTAAAGCAACAATTATAAAAGCACAATGTGCCTATAAAATGCTAATATGAAGCTCAGGTAGTATTCAAATAAAACAAATTTTAGATTTTTAGGGCTACAGTTACAGCAGTCCTGTTGCACTGAACCAGTAGGAATGGACAGATATGCTGGTGGCTATTGTCACAAGTAAAAGAATTAGGAAGAAATTTGTAGCAAATATGCAAGTAAGGCATCAAATGAATGCAGTAACTGGAAGAAATATCCTTTATATTGATATATGTGGAATATTCAAAATGTCTTTTGGCAATACACAATATCATATATAAGGAAAAAATGATACTGATTTATGGGAGGGGGATATACCAGCAGAGCAGAGTTTTAAACATTGTTACCATGATACTTAAAGAAACTAGACTAGAAAACTTTAATATATTGATAAATGATCCAGCCCAAGTTCTAAATTTGTAAATTAGCTTAATAATTTTCACTTAACTTTATGTTTTATTTAAAATTATCACATTTTAAAATTACAAGTTTTCATATCCAGGGCCCGATTATCAAGATTTTAGGCCCAGGGCAGAGAATATGTTTTGGGCCCTTGTAGATTATTATTACATTTTATTAATGTATAGCTGAAAGATCTGCATCGATGACTGTGTACATAATATTTACTAACATTTCTAGGGTATAAACTATGATTCCCCCAAAGCAAGTATATGTTTTTCTACACCCCCATGATATCTATTCCATACATCTCATAATCTTCATTTGGTACCCCGGGTACATGCCCCTCCTCTAGTTTTTGCCTTGAGCCCAGTGGCAGAAAATTTTGTAGCTGCCTGCAACAAGCTATTAGAATTTTATACTCTGTCCGCAAAATTTACATGCAATTTTAATGAATAAATTTGGTATTAAACTAGCAATGTTTAATCATTTTATTTAAAATAAGCTATTTCTCATTATTTTTTTAATTCCATAAGTTCTTCAGACAGTTCTATGACAAATAAAATTAGTATTTTTAGTGTGAAGCTAGAATATCTCTAGCCTCCCTCCCTCTCTAAAAATAAAATTCACCATATGCATAAAAGTGTTCTCCCTATCAAAAATTTGGATATAGCTTCCAAAAACAAAAAGTTTGAAATAATGATACTCTGTGAAATAATGAAAAACTTACAAAATTTTAGCTCACATAATTTGTATATAGAATAAAAACATGAAATTTTTAAGTCTACAAAATTTATTTGTTTCAAAATTACCTCTGGATCTAAAAATTTTTAGGCCATGAAATCAGTGGGCCCTGGGCACGTGCCCTGCCGATAATATAGCGCTGTTCATATCAAATCTTATTATGTAATTAAAATAAGTATTTTACTATCTCAAGTTAATAAGAAAGATTAAATATGCAGAGTTCTACCATTATAAAGAAAGTTATCCATCAGTTATACTAATAAATAAAAAACAACACATGAAAAGAAAGTGTTTTAATTAGTGAACATTTGTACATCAAATTTCTAACCTATAATATTGCATATAAAAAGTATATATTTATTTATATACAATAAGCAGGAAGTAGAAGTTTGTGAAAGAATACAACAATAAAAAGAGCGATTTTCTTGTGGCTATGCATTATGATACTTTGCATGATTTCTTAAACAATCTTCTAAAGCAGCCATGATCTTGGTTCATATTAAATTTCAGAATAACAGTTACTAATAAATATGTAGCCTATTTAACTTTAACCAAACTGAAATAGCTACACGAGATATTAAATAAACATTTATTACCTACATTACTATTAAATGAAAATACATTAAAACTGCAAAAACTTTTGCTTGAATATAAAAAGTAGAGTAAACAGATATCAGTAAATACACTGATAATTCTCTTTTAGCCCATAGTGAATTCAACAATTTTGATTGAATAAAATCATGTTAAAAAAACTAGTTTGCATCAAAAAGATTTTTACTACATATACCAAGAACTATTTTCCTTACTTATAAAATTTTATGAATAAACTTTAAAATTTTCAGCCTTCACATATATAATTACAAAATTGAATTTTGGAAGAGAAATAGACAAGTAACAAGATTTTTCAAAAATTACCTGTATTCATGATGTGTAATCCAAAAGTTATATTTATAAAGGAAGCTTATACCAATAGACAATTTCTAAAGAGGGAATGTATAAATATTGATAAGCAAATTTTAAAAATTTTCTGCAATTTGAGATACAACAATCAGAAGTTTCACATTTTTAAGACTCTAAAGCATTTTAAAGTAGCCTTTAAAAATTTGAGAACATTGAAGGAAATGGATTATATATGCAATTTGTATATCCAGTTATATATTACCTTAAGATTCAAAACTGTAAATATTACAATATGTTTTTCAAGCTGTTATAAATGTTTAATGCAATATGCCAAATTCTATTACATATTAAGTAAACATATTTTATACAATAGCAGAAAATTTTTGCTATGATTTTACATCAGAAAATTAAAATTTATTAACTTTATTATTTTTTTTATACTTGCACGTCAGTCCATTCCTTGCTTTATTTATTAATTTCATGGCACTAATACATCAACCCTTAATGTTATAATGTAGAGACTGCTACTTAAACTTGAACATTTCACTTCTTATTTAATACAGTTATAAGTCATTTATATATATATATATATATATATATATATATATATATATATATATATATTCAGCATTCTACTGCCTTTAATTTAAGAAATCATTCTTTTAACAGTGGTAGAAGTAGTTGGGTTAACTAATTTCTTTCCCAATTTTTTATTTCCAAGAGTCTCTTTTAAACATTTTTGAAAAATTCAGTATACATGTTTGAAACTTCATTGGAATAACTCCATTAGAAACAACTTTAGGAAACAATAGTTATTTCTTCCTTTCTATTAAGAAAGATTAATAGGAAGGAAGAAATATTTTGTAACTGTTATCAGTAGCAAATTGACTGATACACAAGCACTAGCATTCAAAAAACAAATGTGATAAATATCAGGTTAAAATAAAATTTTAATCTTAGTAATTAATGTTTAAAAATCAAAAATCCCAATGAACCAAGATCAAAAGCTGCCTATCACAGTTAAAACAACTCTTTAGATATTTAGGGAATAATCACAAATATATGAAAAAGAGGTATTTTTAAAGTCAAGATTAGAGTAATAAAATATTAGAAATACAAATAAATATTTCCAGATACAGTATTTAAAGTGGTTGGAGATTATAGATTGACTATCAAGATATACCTAGAATGCAAAACATTACATTTCATTTAGAATTTAAGGATACTTCAAAACTAAAAGCAATGATTTCATCTGTATCTCTTTGGATCTCTTAATTTTTTTTTCTCTTTAAAAAAATTAAGCTCATTAACCTTGGCAATGCAAAATTTCAACAATGAAGAACTACAACAATTATCTTTTACACTATACATGCACATGGAATAACAATGTAGCAAAAGAAACTTAAGTTGTATAGTATAAAAATTAAGGACTATACAATTTCATGAAAAATATTGCTCAAGTATCTGACCTTTCTTTACCAAACAAGCAGAATTTATTCATTCCATTGGTTCATGAAGCTCAGACCATTTTATTGCATCATATAATTGACACTGCACATTTATTGCAGTATTTTAAACTAAATTCTAACTGGAATAGTTGCTTTTAATTTACAAGAATACAAAGTTTGTTTACTGCAGACTTCTATTTATTGTCTATAATATTTTAAAGAAGTAGTTATAAACTATTTCTTTAAAATAACAACATGCAAATTTTGAACTTACTGTCTTTAATCATATGACTTTAAAAACAATGTAATATAACACACATTTATCACTCTTATATTAACTACATGATATACATAGCATTTTTTAAAATTATAACAAGATTATTTTGTTTGTTTTCGATGATTATGAATTCTATTACTGCCAAAAATCATTAAAATTTAAAGAACCTTTTAATTCCTAAATAGTTATTTTTATTTATAACATTTTCCTCATTTCAAATCAATGATTAAAACCAGAAATTTAGATTAACAGAACTAGTAACTTTGAAGAAAATTTTTCTTAAAAATTGGATATAGCCACAAATGCAAAATAAATAATGCTATATAAGCTATCTAGTTCATTTGCTTATGAGAAAAAAAAAATTTCCCAAAAATGTTTTAATCTATATGCATCAATAATGTTACACATTTAAACTTACAGCTTTAATGCTTTAATAAATGCTATAAATTTGTGAGACCTATTAACTGCACAAAATTAAGTTATAAACTTAAGATACACATATGAAGTATAATTTATAAGTAGATTACTTTTGACAAAAGTATACACAAAAGATTTCTTTATAATAAAGATTTTAATGAAAAATATTTTTAGATTTCAACTAACAATAATTAGTATATATTAAAAAGACTAAGCCAAATACCAAAGCAAATATTATTTAAAATTAAGTAACATATTCATTTAAGTTGCATTTCATACCAGAGTAAAAATACTAAATTTAATTTTTTTTTTCAGTGAAATGCAACTTTAAAAATTTGATAGCTGTAAGTTAATTATTCTGATTTATTAGTAATTTAGATAATCATTTAACAACCAACTATAAAATTTGTAATTTAACTATTTGATTTAACAAATAGGATTAATAGTTTAGACATGTTTCCATAAAAATTTGAAAACTTATTAATGATTTTGAAATTAAACTAATTAATAGTTTTTTATACACTGACAAAAACTTAAATTTGTAATATAATTTTATTTACATCTGTGAAATTTATTTTTAAAAAGAAAACTTAAACAAAAACAACTTGTTTTGTCAGTTTTATTTTTAATGTCTAATAACAATAAAAAATGTTACTTTTTAATTGTTAAAATAACAGTTGTAACAATTTACCATAGCTTAAATAATTTAATTTGTCTGTTTAACTGGTGAAGTAATTTTAAAAATAAAAAAGTATGATTTAAATAATAGAAAGCACAAATAATTTTTTTTTTATCAAAATTTTTACCAATCCTCATCAACAAGTGAGAATGCAGAGTCAGGCTCACTATTGGACCGTACAAGTTTAAATGTATTATTTTATATATACTGCAAAGAAAAAAAATCACAGAAACCCAAAATCAAGTTTGAGTATATTTTAACATTTTAGAAAATATTTTTAAAATTAAGAATTGATAACAAGGATGTCAAGTCAGCTCATCATTGGATTGTAAAGGGTTAAATTTTATATATACTGCACAGAAAAAAACCCCACAAAAACAGTTTTGAGTCTATTTTAACATTTTAGAAAATATTTTTTTAATTTGCAGTTAATGAGATACAAAGTGTTAATTCTCAGATCTAACAGAAATTGTTTTATTTTTTCTAATTCTGAGCTTCTAGAACTTTTGCATTTAATATTATACTCCCACAAAACTACAGGTCAGTTATTACAGCTTTTAGTTAAATGGATTAATATATACTTTATTTGGCAGGAATATTAAAAAACCACATTATGGGACATTTTAGTGGTTTGCAGCAGCACATATTTAATGGCTTTTCTTCTAAAACAAAGCAATAAAAGGCAAATAGCTGAAATCATATATTTATATAATAAAAATGTATGCAATATACTACTCTAAAATCGAAGCGCATAAACAAGGGAAATAAAATAAAATGAGGTATAAGATAAAAATGAGGTAAAAATTAACAGTTAAAAACTACAAGGAAGAAAATATAATCTCTATAAAGCACAGCATTTGGATATATACCAACATTAACTCATAAAGCTACTTAAATTTGGCTAAGCATAGCAAACTAAAAAAAAGTAAATCTACAATATGAGTAAATACATTTTTTTTTTTCGTGTTTCTTTAAAACAGTCTTGACCATTTAATTTTCCATTTGCCACAAAACAGAACTTTCAAACTTAAATGAAAATAAAGGAAATGTTCTCTGATACAAACACATAAATACAAATGAATGTTAATAACTAAAATATTTTAATTTTAAAAACTATAACTTAGAACATAAATATGCAGTAAACCATATTGTAAGTAGAAATCAACATCTTTACATTAATTTCTTATGTAAGTATAAATTGGTGTTACTTTCACAACCTAATGAATGCACAATTTTGAACAATTGAATAGAATTTAAGCTACACTTAAATTCTACAGAACACTTTATATTATAATATACAATACAAAATTTGCAATGTATACTGTACACAAAATCTAATACAATAGAATTCTTAACAAAATATTTTGATGGACCAATAACTGATGAACTAATAATAGTACATAAAGCATATTCTATCTAAATACATGTTTTTATGATCTGCACTACTTTTTTACAAAATATCAAGGCTATGTAGAAATGGGGAAAAAGATACACATTCAGTAATTCCAAAGTAACAAGGAAAAAATTGTTATTAATTTACGAGCATACTAAACAGATTAATATCTCACTTATATTAAAAAAAGTTTTTAAACTATTTTTAAATGGTTTTTTTAATAAAAAATGTGTTTTACTAACAATTTGTATGTATTTATCAATCTATTATTATTTTTATAATTTTTGTTTGCTTAGCTATTACACATGTAACCAATACACATATACATGTCCTCAGTTGATTTAAAATTAACAATAAAGTTTTAAGTTTCCTAAACAGCAGGTTAACTATTTGATACTTATATATATATAAATATATACATATTACTTTATTACCTGGCAAAAATTACCCAAAGCAAAAGTTCTTATGGTTCCAATATTGTAAAACCTGATTTTGAATAATTTGATGACTAAGTAGCACTCAAAGTAATTCAATTATATAACTCTACAAACTAGCCTACATTTCTAAAATATTACAATTTAACTAAGAATTTTTATGAATTATTATTTTTCAATCATGTAATTTCTGGAATCTAACTTTACAATTTAAATGAATTTTAAAAAAAAAGTCTAAGTTGTTTACTAAGAACTCTTTAGCTATGACAAGTCATAGCTCTAAAATATGAAGCATATATATTTTTAAACCAAATAAGAAAGGCTAGACAAATAAAAGGAGAGTGGAAGTAAAATTACAAAATTAAAATAAGAAATAAGAAACTAATTTTTGTTTGCAGTGAATGAATAAGCAACTGTTCTTAACTTTTTATGTGTCACCATCATTCTAAGAAACATATATAAAACATTAAAATGTAAAAATTACATTAAAAGTTTAAAGCATATATTAAACAGCAGTATAATTTTACTTGGATACTTTTATTGTATAAAATAATTCCACCGGTCATATTCACCAAACTATAATATAATTACCACAATATCTATTGTAATCACTGTGGTATATAACTCCTTGTAGTGTAAAACAATGTTAAATATGAACAAAAAAAATTAGGTATACAGTTTGCAATTCAGTAGTATTATAAGATAATTGTCTATAATACAGCCAAGGTATATCATTAAAATTTTTATATCCTCAATGTTATAAACGGTTTGATTTCGCAATATACAATAAAACCTTGCTACAACAATAAATTCCTCTATAATAATAATAATATGGGGTTCCAGCAAATTTGCATACAATATAATTTTAACATTCACTCAATTTAACAATAATTTGTATGCCCACAAACCTCAGTAAAATAATAGTTTTCTCACAAATAACTGTTTTTTTCCCTAAGCCTTAGCAACAATATTTTAGATTTAAAACACCAGAAGAAAAAGCATAAATAAAATTTTATTAGAGGATGTTGAAGTTATGTTTTTTTCTGGAATAACTAAGTGATAAAGGTTTTTGTCCAAAATATTGGAAAAAATGGAAAATGATGATGAAGTTGGAAATGAAAATACAGATATTTCACATTCTTTATTGACAGCTCCTGAAGCACTTCAATCTATGAAGGTCTAGAAATATTTTTTTCTAGACCTTCATCTACATGTTATGATTATTTTTGTGCTTTACACTCTATACATTGTAAATTTATTTAACAATGACTCCCTGCCAAAAAAAAATTAGAATTTTTTCAATGAGTGTTTTAGGTATGTGAATTCTATTGCACAATTGTAAAAAAAAAAAAATTCAATTTTCTATACCTTGAAAATATTTAACAATTTGATTCCTTTTTCAGAAAAAATTTTATTACTGTGTTATAAGCATATCAAACCAGCCATAACTGAAGTATTTTAGATTGAAATTCTTCTGATTTTCGATATAGCCATAATTTTATTGAAGGCACTAAGTATTGTTGCATCAAGATTTTATTGCATAAAGCAGAAGTGTTTGTCACTTTAAAAAAAAATACACCCAGAAAATTTTACAGACTTATATGTCAAAAGGTATGCATAGTAAGCATTAATGAGAACAGCCTTTTGAGTAGAAAGGGGGGAAATGCAATCATTTTTATAAAAATAATAAACTTTAAAACAATCTTCAACGATATGAAAGTATAGTAAATACATTTAAAGGAATAAATTTTACTCTGAAAAAAATTAAATAAAAACAGATTTTCTTAAATGGTTTTACTTTAAATGAGTACAAACATTTAATTTCTTTTGTTAAATATGACACACATGCTGTATTAAGCATTTGTACTCTCAATAAAAATAGCATCTCTTTTACAGATTTAACCTTTAATTGCTGTTATTTAGTCTACAACTCTACAGCTTTCATCCTGAAGCATTTCTACCCTTCAAAATCATAAATACCTCTTGCTTTTTCAGCATCTTCCTGTAGTGTGTTGTTAAAGTAGCTAAGTTTCAACGTGTTATTTTAAGATTTTGATTCACAGTAGTTGGGAGATTGAGTCTTATCTTAGAGGACATGCTGTACTTTTTTTTTATTCACTTTAAAAGCAAAAGTGGAAATCATTCATAATTTTATTTTTCTGGGGATCCAAGATGGTTAGTGTGAAATACCCAGAATTTCAGGGCATTTTTGAAGCACAAACACCCCTGATAAAGGATATAAAAGGATGAATTGTTTAATGAAAATGAAAACTGTAATCTAAATCTAAATTTCACTTTTAAAAATTTCTTATTTTATGTTACTAAACAATATGGATAGATCACATACTAGTAATTGAAGTTGTATATAATGATATGAACTAAACATAAATTGTTATTAATAATAAGAATACTAAACCATTACAGTATTACTAAATCTTCAGACAAAAATGTATGCATACAATTAGTGTAACAACAATCTTATTGTAATGCCTCATTTTAATAGTTATTGTACTATACTGATTCTTGGTTATCCTTCGTTTGCAAATATGACCATAAGAATTACAATTCATAACCAATATTCCCTTTGTTTAGAACGTTGTATAAACAATGAACACAAACTAATTGAAGAATATTTCAAAGACAATTATAGTAGATAAATCAGCATGCAATTTCAATATCACACAACATATATAACGATAAATGGTCCACAGCTATAAAATGCGATACAATTTCAAATAAGTGAGTTTCAGAATATGAAAAGACTAAGATTTGACACAAAAACATGCAAAATGAAAAACAAATATTTTAAAAAGATTATTATGAATTATTTCTAGATGCAGAACTATCATCTTTTTCACAAATTAGTTTTCAAGCACAGTGTATATTTATAATATCTCAAAACAATATCACAGCTTTTAAAATCACCATTATGTGGTGATGCAGCATAAAATTGAAACTTGTGGATTTCTGCAAAATGTGATAGTAAAATGAGGTGAAAATGCTTATTAAGTATAGAGCTGTATTAATATCATTTACATAAAACAATGCAGTCTAATATATTAGGTTATCCAGTCATACCATAGTTTACCCATGTTTATATTAAAATAGTTACATATTTTTAATATAAATATTAAAAAGTAAGGTAAAAATAATCTAACTTTTATGTCATCTCACATAAATATAGCAACTAATTATATTCAAACTTGGTTTGATTTAAATAATGGTGAAAGACTTTACGTCATTTACACAAGTGTTCTCCCCAGTGCTACTAGGCAGTTTTTAAAGTTGCAAAAATTAAAATTGTTTCCCTCTATAAAATTACTTTGTAATGAATAGTGCCTGAAACATTTGAAATATTGTTAATTAACAAGTAATTATAATTAGTGATACTTTGTAAATTAATTTAAAACAGTTGCTAACTTCTTACAGAAACTGCAAAATAAAAATGTTTGATTTACTTCCCCAGAAAAATTCTTTGAAATTTGTAAATTCAAGTTTTAAAAGAACTACATAGGGTTAAAAAATTAAGGCTAATTTACTAACCTGAAAGAATGTTTAAAGCTTAGGTATTTCAGTTGTATGAAAATTGCCTATACTTTAATTAGCATTCTTACTTAAATAAAGTAAGGATGCTAACTGAATAGCCATTTTAAGATACACAGCCTTTATAGAAGGACTAATAAAGATATAGACTCTGAAATGCAAGTATGCAAGAGGTCAAAGACCTTAAAAAGTGACAAATGATGTGGGGGAAAATGACTAAAAGTGACACAGTGAAAGAAGTGATAAAAAAATACTGTTTTACATAAACAAAGATTTAAAAATTATCTAAATTGCTGAAAAACTACCTTTGTTAGTGTTTCCTAAACTTTTATAATCAGTATATACAAGTTATAATGCCTTATTTTAATTCAGATTTCCATAACACTTGACCCTCAGTATAAATAATCATAAGAGATTTAAAAAAAACTGGTGTAATAACATTGAATACATGTATTTTTTTATTATTCAATTTGCTGTTAACATTCAATTAATAATTATTGAGATGAGTGGGAACTTGCAAATCATTCTATATTTTCATGAGCTGTGCAATCAAACTGGTCATTAACATTGCCATTTTATTTTCCAGGTTAATTTTAATATGGTGTTCTTTGCTCAAAATTTTATTTGCATTTTTTTGTTTCTAAAAGCAAAGTTATTAATCTTATAGTTTGATAATTTTTAAATTTTTGACAAAAAGATATGACTTTTTTTCTGTAAAATACCTCTAAAGTATCTAATTTATCATTTTAGATCTTGGGAAAAATTATGATTTCTGTTATTGATTATTAAATTTTTGTGAACATTCTGGGGTAACTGTTTAGTTTTATGCAGAGTCAAATAAAAATTAAACTACCAAAAATTCTCTACATTTACCAACATTTAACTTTTTAGTTTTATTTTTTTGTTCAATTTGATGAAACATATTTTGGTCTTTACAGGAATCACTGATGCAATTAATTGTGAAAATTTTGCAATATTTTGTAAAGGAAGATGTCATAGCTCTCTGGGGTGTTGTGGTGAACAGTTTAGCAATAGGTAAATTTTTAAGGTAAAATCTAAAACTGTCCATTTTTTAGGACCTGGCATACAAAAATTTGGCCAGAAAAAATGATGAAATCTAAAAGCAAAATATGAAAAGTGACTCACTAACATGCCTGCTTAATGCTATACAAAAGTTGCATTCTCAGAAAATGAATTAAAACACAAAGATTGTGGTTTAGAAACTAAAATATGCATATTAACTACAAGATATATATATAATTTTTTTAAGTGTACTTCAATGTTTTTAACTCTTATTAACAGCCTATACTAGCAGAAATCTTAGGAGAGAACACTATTATATCTGTTATAGAATCCAAAATGTGTAATAAAATTGCCATTATAAAAATCTACCAGCATTAAAAACAAATTATTAAGCAATTCTTTTTCTATTCTTCCTACTAAAAAATATTACAATTTTAATATTTTTTTTTTAATCTGACTACATTGTCAACAGACAATTCACAGAAAGGAAAAAAAATAAGTATTTTATAATAATGTAAAAAGGACAGGCAATACAGAATGAATAAACAAATGAATGAATAAAAGGTACTCTACAAAATATTACAAGTATTTTATGTAAGCAGAATATAAATCTCACTGATTATTTCTTAAAGTAAATGTATAAATAAATATAATTTTTTGTAACAAGAAATATGAAAATTCTCTAACACAACAGTAACTAATCTTTCATAAATTCAAACTTTCCCATCCAACTTTACACATTGCACTAGTTTTACTACTTTTCATAACATATGCAACTCTAATAAAGTAAACTTAGCATGCATGACAAAAACACTCTATCACAGTACATTAATAATACTTTTACATAAAAAACCTATTTCCCTAACAACATAAACTTTCATAGAATGTTTCACCTTCAATTGGTCTTAACTTTGCACTTGACCGACAACATAGAAGACAATCTATAGTTTCAATAACTATATATCAAAATTATTATTCCTAAAATAGATGTCTATATTTTTCTTTTTTCCCCTTCTAATTTTTTAACACCTAATTTTCCAGCAATAAAATGTCAGAAAAGGGAGCATTATCTGACTTTTTTTTTACCCATCTCTCAAAACTAACACTGGAATAAATGCTAACTTTCTGTCCACATGCCAGATTTTTCATCTGTATGTATATATACATTTATGCATATTACGTACATATATATATATATGTAACCAGAATGAAAATGGCATAAAATGGCAATCCTGTATGGCATTTTGTCCTGTATGTAAGTTTGTTTGCTATGCATTTTAAAATGGCAAAACCAATCTTGATGAAATTCTGCATGGTGATTCAGATAAACCATAGGAAGTTTTTAGGCAGGTCAAATGGATAGGAGGTCAAGATCATGATGGAGATAGAATGCTTTAGTGTTCTCTCCATCCGGTTTGGCAACTATATAGTAAGATATAAGCAATGAATATTTTCTTTAAATAATGTGCTAAAATTATTAAAAGTTTTAAGCAAATAAATATATCTGATAGTATTAAAAATATAAGTTGATAGAAGTTTTGCTATTTTAAATTCATTTACTTTAATTATTTAAGTTTATTTTTATTCTGCACATTTATGTCTTTTGAATTTCAATTTTGACATGTTTTCCAATGACAATCTATTCAATTTCTAAAAGTAACAAAGGGATCATTTGCAAAATCTACAGTATTTAAAGTGTGATAGTATGAATATTTTATTTAAGTGGTGAGCTTAATATTCTCATTTGTCCCTTGGTTCCCAATTAAACATAAGTCTACATTAACCAAGTACTAGGATAAACTGCCATATATTTATAAAAATGATAACGTGCTGATAAAATCTTCCAAAGGATAATTATATAATAAAGACTTAAATTATTTCTCTAATTCTAGAAAACTAAACTAAAATCTTATAATTTAGCAATGTTACAAACACTATATTCCATAAATGTGTTAGAAATTAAAAAAAAATAATAATAATATTTTTGTTGTTGAAAAATTAATAAATCTGAACATAGAAGTTAGCTGGAAAGTTTGAAACTACAGATGCTTCTAACATTGTCTCAAATTTTAGAAAAGTTATGCTAAGTACATAAATTTACTCAGCTTTCAAGTACCTTTTAAGAATATTTTTGTCTTAAGTTTCTTTTAGAAAGAAACTTAAAGAAAAGAAAACAGTAATTTGAAATTAATGACTAGAAATTTAACTGTATACATAGACATATTTTAAAAGAAATATAAACACTAAGCTTATTTTTTTATGCTCAGAAAGTTAGTAAATTTTCCTTCAGAGTAAAATTCAAAATAAACAAACTATATATTTTAAATGTAATACTGTCTAACACAATAAAATTCTCACACATGAAAAAACTATATTATTAAAATATCAATTTAAAAACAGGAATGGATCATTTTAACAATATCTCTACATGCAACAATGGTTTTTAACTTGAAAATCCCCATATGAAAGCATATATACTAACAATATAACAATACTTTCTATACATTTCTAAAACACAAAGCTAATTAATATTTCAATATTCAAACAGATCAATAACATTTTCTTTTTCTATCAGACTGGAAATTTTAAATGAACCCTTGCTTGAGAATCAAAAAACATGTGCCTCATTAATAATTTATGTCTTAAAACTATATAAACAGACATTAAATATACTTTCAAATATTGCTAAGAAACTATACTGAAGATAGTCCAGATTTTAATCTAAATTTGTTAAAGTTAGTTAAATATATTTTCTACTTCACAAAAGGCAACAATCGCTGAAGGAAAATTTGCTGTATATATAATCTCACTGGGTAAAACAAATCATATAATATAAAGAACAACAAAAATATGCAACTCTACTAATAGGCATTAAGATATATCCCTCTTTTAAAAGTCACAAAGTAACAATTTACAACAGCTAAAAAAATGATTTGATTACCATATTTTCTGGAAGAAGCATTGCTGCATTGAACTATTCAGATTCTATTTTAGATCAAGATTTGCTGAATATTTTTAATTCCCAAAGGAAAAAAATATTTTTAATGGCTTAATATGGTTGTTGTTTTTTTATTTTTTATTTATTTTTTGTTTGTTTGTTTGTTTTTTGTTTTTTTTTTCTCTTGAAAGATGGTTCTGAAATCCAGAATTATATCTGTTGACTCACAAAATTTCCTGTTCTCTCTTGCTAGCTGGATACTGCCTGGCAGAAGCAACTTGCATAAATTCTTCCATCATTGGAACTATGTCTGCTCAAGCAACCAGTCTTATTCTAAATTCTTTCCTTCCAGTCGCAGCTCTTCTGGTGTTGCTTGTTCACAGCAACTGCAGTATGATGGATGCATGCTGGGCACTTCAGCAAAGGTCTGCTGAGAGGGGTTGCCCAGTACTTGCAGTCTGCCAATTACCACCAGGGTAAACCTGGAGGCCCTCATAGCCAAATAAGCCAGGATTGGTGTATGAATGAACAGTATATTACAATTATTTCTATAAACAAAATTAAAAATTTATTTTCTCATGTAATTTAATATCTCATTGTTGCAATAGCATATGCATGAGATATATCAAAACCATCACTCCACAGTAGACAAGGTGTGTGACTGCTTATGGTGGTAAAAATTAGGCTCAGTAAAACTGCCTGAACTAAAATGCAAAATAATTTTCTTTAGATCTGTATTAGTATTATCATGTTAAATTAATTATTTGTATTTTTGATGGTTATTTTTTTTATAATTCTGTTTTATTGTATGTATTAATTTTTTTTAAGTTAGGGGGGAGGCATATTTTAGGGCTTGCATACTTGGGGCAAAAGTGTTAGGTCCAGTTCTAACATTTAAACACAGAGTATATGGACATCTTATCTTTAACATAAGTACATTTATTAATGTAAGCATATTTTCAACATTTCTCACATATAATTTATTTTAGCATTTTAAATAAATGCAGCATTTCTAAGCAATTTTAGGGGGGACAGGGGGTTCCCACTATTTTCCTCAAGTGCAGCATTTGTGCTGATGCAGCCTTTCTTCTAGAAATTATGGTACCTTTTAGTTACAACTATCAAGTAACAAAATTTATTACCTATTAATTTTGTAAAAGAAAACAACCATTAATTTTTAGAAAGCATCTCTAAAATATATTACATAATACCAAATTCGCCTTGGAACGCTTAATGAACTAAACAATATAATAACACAAACTGCTCCTATACAACTCCAAAAATATTGAACTCCCCACTCAATACGATGTTAGACAAATCTTTCCTTGTAACTCATTTAAAATATCTGATAAAACATAAAACCATATAAACTCAGTTAGCATCTGAGTAAAATAATTTTCTTTGAAATGCACAACAAAGATTACATCATAAAGCAGTGTATTGGATAAAGTACATAACAGATTAAACGGCTCAACATTATATCTACAGTATAATTTTATTTTTGTGTATTAAGTAAATTATGATATTTTAAAAATACATAGATAATACTGAGTTTTGGACCCTTCAGTTCCTGTGAATTGAATACAGAGGTGCACAAATTTCAGACAATGAAATAATAGAACTTTTATATTTTGCAACAAACAAAGAAACGATAAAATATTTAGTTAAAATTCTACATATATTTTTTTTAAAAACATGCATATTTACCTTTTTTATCACTAAAGAATTCAGAATTAAAAAGTACAGCATGCAAAAGATGATTAGATAAAATTTGAGCAGAGGGATAAAAAAGGGGCACATTAGAAAATTTAAAAACTTGAACTCTTAAAAGATGCATTTTAGTTTTTTTAAAAACCAGCTTCTACAGTGTTATATTTGTTTGTCATATCTTTGGACAAACACTAGATAACTTTTTTTTTTTTTAATTTAAAAGTAGCAAACAAGCAAGATTTGAGATTTGCTTTTCTCAATGTATCAAGCATGCAAAATAGGTGACAAAGATATTAAACATATAAAATCTGAAAGTAAATAGTAGCATTAAAATATTTAAGCCAGGTGCAGTAACTAAGTAATTAAAAGAGTTGGAATTCTGGATCTAAATTAAAACTAGCTATTAATGACATGATTTACAGATTTACAGATCATAACAAATAGTTGTAGTTTTTAGCCAACACAGAAAATCAGTAAATCTTAGCTTTCTTTTTTATACCCTATTACTTATGATGTATGGCATTTCTTTTGCAAAGTTCCTTTTGCATTCCTCTTATTTTTTATTGTATTATAGAAAATATACTTCAGGAATCCTATAAAATTTTTCCTTAATTTCAAAACATTTATGGTAAGTAAAATGAATAGTTTTATATTCTTTATATTTAATGATATATATTATTTTATTAATAGTAATTTTTTTTTTTACTCTTTAAAAGTAGAAATCATTTACAAGAGAAATTAAGTAAGCAAATTTATTTTCATAGTTAAACTGAATGCAGCAACATGAAAGCTAAAAAGGGAACCCTTAAATTATGTTACTACCATATACTATGGAATTATACACAATCTAAACAAGTCATCAAACATTAATCTATAATTCAAACTTATGTATGTGAATATTCAACTGTTAAAACCAGTTTAATCTATCTTTCACTGAAGGCAGGAAAATTAAGTTCCAAAATTATATGAATTTTCAGAAATATTTTTGGCTTATTAGTTTGTTTTATCTCCTTTTACAAACGACTTTCTTTTTAACCTTAGCTTGTTTAGCACACTTTACATTGTGCACCCCTGTTTCAGCAAAACTTAATTTACTGAAGTAAAATGAGAACTCTACTAATTCACTTCTTGAATACTGTTATTAATTTTTAACCAAAACTTGATTAAAATTCTATCATTAACATTTATATAAAAAAAATTATACAAAAACTCTCAACAATTCAAAGAAAATTTGAGCTACTGAAACACAATTTCAGATCAACAAAAGTATATTGCATGTCTATAAATTAACATATGAGCACTTCATTTTACAAGTATATCCATGATTATCGAGAATGCACTTTGGATTCTGAAATCTAAGAAATGATTGTTTTTTAGGTTTTTTTTTTTTTAATTTTCTGTAGTAACTAGAAAATACTATTCAAAAAATTCTGTAATGAACTTTTTAAGCTGACTACTGAACTCACATCTGGGACATTCAAACTGGCAAATGTTTTTTAAAAAAAGATATTTTAAATGGTAACTAATTCTCAATTTTGTTCCAGGTTTTCCTCATCTTCTTCAATCACAGGATCAACTGTAAGGCTGATAAATTCCTGTCTTTTCTTTTCTAACTGTTCTTTTACCTTCAGAGATTAAAAAACATTGTTAAGTCTCAATCAAAACCATGCTATTAGAAAAAATAAAACAAGCAAAAAAAACTCATTTTTAAAAAATTAATTATTTTTAATGGAGCACAATGAGTTACCATTTGGTTATCAACAGTGGTGGGATTCTGAGAGCTTAGCAAGCTATTATATACATCACAATCTGTTAAAAATCATAAAAAATCCTTCTTTGGTTTGCAGCCATAAGAGAAAAAAGTGATTTCCTTAGCCTAGGCAATTATCCCAGTTAAGCTTAATTTTACTTAAAAATTCATAAAAAATCATAACTTCAATTCAATATGCTAAAAGTTATAAATTAGAATCACTGATAGAATATGAATTATCTGAAATAAAAATTTTATATAGTTAAAAAAAATACAATTATAATTTTTAAAGAAAATGGTGTCATTTTAATAAATTTATATCCAATGTTGGTAGCAAAAAATTAAAGTTTCATAATTTGAACAAATTGCTTGTAGTTGCAAGCAATTTAATGAATTAAATAAATAAATAATTCTGTGAATATCAATTATTTCATATCCATTTGCCAGTAATTTGCATTTTAATTGTTTTCATTATTATCTTCATAATCAAATACTTCAATTTCATTTGAATAGTCTGATTCACTGTTACTTGTACTAAACAAATTACTTTTCTTTATTCCAGCATCTGATTTGTTCATCAATTTAAAAATCTTGTTCTCAAAATTATTTCAATATTTTTGCCATGGTGGCTAAAATAAAACTAGCCCAAAATACACAAAACCCCATCTAGCTTACTCCAAGTGACCATGCATGCAATAAATCACAGTCCTTGAAAGGATTTGAATGCATTCTGTTGTTCATGTGTTACAACTTTAAAAACAAATAAATAAATAAAAATAAAAGGAACTTGAAACTAGAAGTGTATATTGATGGAAGTATAAAGATTATTTTTATTTGAGGTTGTAAGTGAAACTGAATTACTGAATTTTGCAGGTAAACCACATTTAAAAACAATTTTAAAGAGGAAAATAAATTTAGTCTAGTGTTTGCTATAAGTGTGAAATGGTAAAAATATAGAGAATGAAAAAAAACCTATTTATGTCTTTAAAACACAAAGAAAAAAATTAAATGGTGGTTTCACTGCAAAAACCATCATTCATTACAGGGTTAAAAAGTAGCTGAATTGTTACTTTTTTTTTTAAATGAACATTTGCTATAAATCTTAATGCATATCTTAAATCTAATTTCATTTCATTCTTAAACGTCTGAGGTGTGTATATAAACCCAAAAATTATATTGGATTAATATACTTTGTCTCACATTGTGAGCATCATGTATTAAAAATTGCCTGATTTTTCAATAAATATTTAAAATAAAATCCTTTTGGTATATTTAGATATATGTAAATGCTCTGTAAATAATTATTAACCTATCAATTTTTGCTCTTTTTCAAAACATAATACAGTTACCTTAAAAAATTTTTAAATAGGAATTTAAAATGCAAAACATAAATACTTTTTTAAGGTTTCTTATAAAATTAAAATATAAATAACTTCAAATATCTGTTAATAGATGCACTACTAATATTTAGAATCCCACAACTGATATTATGGTATAAGGAACAAATAAAAGGATTAAAAAAACAGGCAAGTGAAATTCTAAAACTCTGTAAAACTTTGAAAGTAGAACAAGAGAATATAGAAACTGTTAAAAAGCAGTGCAGGTGGGAGGAGAAAAACTAAAAATAATCGTAATACCTCATAAGACAGCATTACGTTTCTGAAATGAGAAAAGAAGAATTTAACTTAAACAAGAAAGCACAGAAAGGTGTTAACAGAAAAAAAAGAAAGAAATGAGTCTAAAGATAATTTAGACAAATAAAATTAATAGTCAAGAGAAAAAAAAATATAGTTTAGCTTTAATTCATAAATATAAGAGAAGACAGTAAAAAAAAAAAAAAAAGAAAGAAAGAAAAAGAACAGAAAATAATATGGCAATATAAGAACACAAAAATTTTGTCATTGAACTTATTTGATCTCATACTTCAATACTTTTTATCATATTGGAACTGATAATATATGTTTTCTAATTAAAAAGGAACTTTATTTTTAATATACTGTAAAATAAAGTTATGTCAAAATTAAGAAAAGAATTAATAAAATATTAGAAATTAATAAATAAAGGCATAAATAAAATTATGTTAACAAACATTGCAAACATCATACATATCTCAAATATATTTCTTGAGATATAACTCTAAAGCAATTAAATATGTGAAGACATGATTTTACTTACATCACCAGGTGATTGACTTGCTGCAAAACTACTCAGGAAAAGAATATTGTGATGTTTTATATACAAATTGAAATAATTCAATCGACTTAATTTGCTTTAATTTTGATAAAGTTTAATATAATCTACAGCAGCAGAAATTTTTATTCATGAAGTGTTTATTTCTGAATGTACTTTGCTCTTTGTGAGAGTAAATTTTGTGAAATAGAATAAAGAAAATACTTCCAAGGAAAATATTTGATGAATATTTATTTATTAAAAACAACACACATAGATATCTAAGTGTACATGCACACACATTTCTGAATATGTACATACAACTGTGTATGCATATGTACACATATATATCTGGCCCACCTAAGTTTATATTGTCTAAATCAGCATTTTCAAATATTTTACACCAAGAGACCAGAAAAATTAGACTATTTTTCCCAGACTGGAATCAGTCAAATTAATAATATACACATATATATATATATATTAGGTTTGGAAATTGGGGAATGAAAATTAAGAGAATTATTACCAAAAACACATAGAACTTATTAATATTGCACCAATGAAGAGATGTGCAAGTGTCAGCAGATGAGTATAGAGAAAACAATACAGGTGCAAGGTTATGTTGCATTGCAAAAAAAACAGATTAGGCAGGCATGAGTTAGACACTTTGGTTAGTGAATCTGGGCTGGAGGCACTTCCACACTGTTGTCTGTGATAATAGAATAAAGAAAATGAAACTGATGGCATAGCCATTGTCTTTCTGTACATAGATCCTGAAATAAAGAATTTGTGAGTCTATTGGAGTGTTGACTTCTCGACGAGTCCTTTCATATATATATATATATATATATATATATATATATATATATATATGTGTGTGTGTGTGTGTGTGTGTGTATGTTATATGAGTATATTAAAAATTATCGTCCCTAAAGTTCAAAATTCTCCCTATCCATGGTCTAGTTGTCTTAACCTTAAATTTTCCAGCCACCCAAAATAAGTCAAAGATATGTATCATTGACATTGACATTTCTTTTACACTTCTCAAAACTACAGATTGAATTAAAATTTGCTATGTGTGACCCTCTCTTTTCCTTCTCTTACCCAGCTGTCCATTCTCCCAGAAAAAAACTGAAGATCTTTACAATTTTAATTCCACTGTTTGCAGTTTCACCAATAATATTTTAACAAGCAGCAAAATAAATGCTGTTTTAAAACTCTGTCTTATGAGAAATCATCCATATGATTTCCCTTTCCTCAGTATGGGCTTTTCACAGATCAAACAGATGCAAGACGTATCCATAAGCTCTCCACCATTAAGATGAAAATAAAGGATTTTTATAATAAGAATTTTGTCTAGTCTTGAATTCTGAGTGCGTCTAAATTACACTGCCTGGCAATTAAAAATATGGGCATTTTATCCCATGTTATCAGTGATAAAATATTTTTAGCACTCAGATGGATGTATGTGTAAATATATATAAATGGTATGCCTATGATTTAGACAAGTTATTTAGGGAGAAGAAAAAAACAGCCCTTATCTGATTTACTGAGGCAATACTTGGAAATTAATCAAGTTTCAAGCTTTTATTAAACTCACACACAAAACTCAAAAGGTAGTTATAGCCAGAAGTTTATAAAAACTTAACATAGCCTAAAATAATACTATAAACTCCATCAGTCATGAATTTCAGATGGCATTGTCTGTATGCCTTAACACCAACATATCAGCCAAAAATAGTGCAACTGGCAAGAGCAAAAATCTGGCTAATTGTTAAAGTAATTTTTATTGGGTAATTTCTTTTAGTAGCTATTTTATGGATCATTTAAAAATTTTATATGTATCACAAACAATGAAATATATCTAAAAGGGTATTTGATGTTTTACAATATTAATACCATGTAAACAGTTCATCTTTTAATAGTCTTATGTTTTAATAAATCTTTGCACTATAGAATTTATTTATTTATTTATTTATTAGTGAAACTTATTTTGTAACAAACTGAATAAATTCAATAAAATAGCATTCAGGAGTTGTTAAGTATTTTTTATGTTTATTTAAAAACAGAAATCCATGATATCAGGCTTGGGACAAAATGTAACAAAAATATGACTTGGAAAATTAAGATTTGAGTTAAATGCATGACCCATGGAATAAATACCACTGCAACTTATTAAAAACTTTTTTATTTACTCACAAAAAAATAATCATGTATGCCTCAGTAATCATATTTTAAAAGATGAAAAATGTATGATTTAATGGCATTGTTATAATGTTACATTAATAATAATAAATTTTAAAGGCAAAAATTTAACAGGTGTAATAATTCAGTTTATTTCTTATTTCTGTACAACTAAATACTGAGATTACTACTTAAGTGTTATCATTTTTCTAATAAATATCTACTGTGAATTAGTTACCAAAGTCAGGCAGGAACAAAAGGAAGGTTAATTTCAAAGCCACTATGACTAGCTTGTTCCTGTCAGATGAAAAAGAAAAAGCTATCATTATGTCTGTAAACAACAGATTTTCTTTAATTATGAAGTGTGCTTGTGTAGTTTTTTAAACAATATACATGTGTAAAAAAATTCCTGGAATGATGCCATTTCCAAAAAAAAATACCACTATTACAGTTAGAAAACTGTGATAGCTCAGACGGAGGATTGCAAATTCGAAGCTCAAGCCAGCCAAAGATCCATTCATTAATGGCAGATGGGGCATATAAAATAAGTTTGTGGTTATATATAATTCATAGATATTTTTTCAAAGCTAATCCAGGTAACTGGTGAATCAGGCATGTTAGGAAATGAACTGGAGTGAAGTGGACTAACTAATGAATGGATCCAAGCATTGTGCACTGCCTTTAAGCCAAAATTTATTGCTTTTATAGAATGTAATGGTTTTGTGTGGTCCCTCTGCTAATACATTACCTCCTGCTTTGAACATTGCACCTCTGAACCCCGGTAGATTAGTTGGCAAAGACATCAATCTCATAACTGAAGGATGTAGGTTCGAGGCTCATGCTAGCCAAAGATCTGCTATATTTATTATTAATGGGCACATAAAATAGGTTTGTGGTCACAATATCTTCCAAGTTTCCAAATGATACTTCTGGAGGTGGCAGGACAAGTCTGGAGTCTTCTGTTTGGTCTCTGCTTTAAAATTACAAGGACCCAGCAAAGGCAATGTTACTCATGCTCATAGCATTAAATGAGGTACTTGTCTATGTTAAAAACGTCATTTTTTGCCAAAAATCATAATTTTTTTATTTCTCTATTGTAAAATTTCAACTTTTAGGCTTCTAAATCTGTTTTTGTTTTGTCTCTACAGCATTTTAAAGAAAAGTTACAGCTGTTTAAACATCAGTGACAGCTGTCAAAACAACACGGAAATAGCAACTTCGGAACCAGAAGTTATGAATTTAAAGCCTTTTAAAGAGCATTTTTTGGGCAAAACATTTTAAATTTTCATAAAGATTAGTTTAAACATTTTTCTAGTATTTTTAATAGTTAGCAACTTGACAGATTAGAAAGTTTTGAAGCAAGAAAGTGAGGGGAATTTTAAACATGTATTTTAATTTTTTAATAGTTAAAGTTGCTTTCATAAACTTCAAATGCATTTTTCTCAGAACAATATTTTTAATAGAATGTTGAAACTTGAAATTTGATTTCTCAAAAAGTTCTTAAAATATTTTGTCGAAAATTATTATGAATGCTTTTGATAGTATTTACTAGTGAATGACCTAAAACCTTTACATTTGGATAATTTTTAATGATTTTATACTCATAGTTAGATATAAAGGTAATGAAAATTCATTAAAAATTCAATGTGTATGATTTTGAAGGACCAAAATTTTTTACCAAATGTAAATTAAGCAAAGATTTTAGGTGATTCACTAGTCCAGTGTATAAGAAATGTGTTGCATCAAAAAATATTGAAATAACTTAATTTATTAAAAAATTAGACCTTTTGAAAAAAAAACGATTTTTTTTACCAAATTTTCTTCATTTATTAGAAATTTTATAAAAACTTTTCCAGGAATAAATTTTTTAAGTGCAATTCTCTATAATAATATAAAAAATAAATCTAAAAATGTAAAAACATGAACTAGTTTCTACGTTTAAAGAAAAAAGTTCTCTGAATGTAGACGGATACCTTAAGATACACATGCTTCCTGGGTAGTACTAAATGAGTAACAGCTTTGAAGCCTTGTTTGGCAGAAAAATATTATCTGTATTGCCCTTTGTATTGAAAGAAAAAAGTATGGTCTTCTCTTTGCTTAAATGAGACATGTTATTTTAATTCTTACATTAGAAAACAATTTTTTTTTTTACTTTTTATCCAATAAATGTTTGTGATATAAAAAATGCAAACATTATTTTAAAACTGAACTGACAGCTGCCAAACATCAGGTAGTGCACAGGAGCAGCTTTATTTTTATTTTGATAGAACAAGATAACTGTTGTTTGGAGTTCCATTATGAATGGAATGTCTATTGATATTTTTACAAGAAGATTTTTTTTTCATTGCAGCAGGCAATACAGACAGATATCTTTATGTCAAACATGGCTGCAAAGCTTTTACTCATTTAGCACCAGCCAAGGAGCACATGTAGCTAAAGGAATGCTACATAAGTGAGTAGCATTGTTCCTACTAGGGTCTTGTAATTCAGAATCGGGGACCAAGAGGAAGACCCCCAGGCATGACCTGCCAACTCCAGAGATATGATTTGGACTTGGAGGACACTGTAATCACAACCCTATTTAATGCAACCCAGCTGTCATAAATAAACACAGCAGATTATTAGCCAGCTTAAGCCTCAAACTTACGATCAACATCAACATCTTTGACAACTGAACTAACATTACTCAGGCTGAATCACAAGCCAAATTAAAATAGTAAAAATCAACATGGCAACTTCAACATAGTTTAAGCATGGAGACTTAAAAAAACAGAACTATTTATATAGAAGACTCCACAACCAACTTTCACCAAGATCTTTGAAGAAAGGGAAGAGCAAAATCTACAAGAGCATGCTAACTTTGGAGAGAACTGCAGTAATGACAAAAACCACTCACTCCCAGAATCACTGATCCTGCTAATATTTAATACCAAGATCTATGAAAAACTACCCATACCCACCATCACCAAATATTTTTATGAAAGAACAACCCTAAATTTTAAAAAAATCAGTACCTAATACCTGTTACAGGTGCAATTGACCTACATGTCTCACATAATCAAACAGCAGTCACGGACCCGTTTAGTCCACATTACAGGTACTTCAGCATGACACAGCTAATGAAATATATGAGAAAAGTTCATTGTTTTCTATGAACTAAATTATTTTACACTATTAGGGGTGATGGCATTTTCTCCATCATTGGTAGAAAACAGTATACAGCAATATGAACACCAATATGGTTTTAGCACACAAGACAAAAAAAGAAAGAAAATAACTCAAACTATGAAAATTTTCAAGGGTTTTAAAATGTATTCATGCCTTAAAATAGGAAAATTTACATTCAAATCTTACTACAATATTTACTAGTTAAGTCATGCTAAGGATTAAGTAGGGTGTAAATACAAAAATTCAGATGTTTCAGAAATTTGTATTTTTACAAGTCGGACTAAAAAATTAAAATATTGATTTCCTATAGAAATAAATTACATATACACACACACATTTCAGGAACATGTCATCTGGATAGGCAAGGTAGCTAGTGCCTTTAATTCCAAATCAAATCAAAAACTATAATTTTCCTTCTATTACTTTATATACTTCTTCTTCTTCTTTAATGGCATGCCAGCCCAGGGTGGGCCATGGCCTTCGGTAGAATCAAGTTCCAGGCATCTCTTTTCTTGGATAGACTCTTCCAGTTTTGATTTTTTGGATCTTTAAGTCTATTTCAAGGCAGTTCTTGGTCTTCCCTTTTTATGAGCTCCCAATGATTTGGTCTCGAAGATCCTCTTGGTGGTTTGGTAAATCTAGATTATATTTGTTAAATTCTTCAATCAAGAATTGCAATCCCTTACTAAAGTAAAGAGATCTAACATTCCATGTACCAAAGTGCAGAGCCTTAATCCAGTTCCAGGTCAATTTCCTTTAGGCAGCCAGGTATTTCTATCTTTGGATTTCATAACCAGTTGTTTTTTACAGGGTAGGAGAGTTAACCCTACACCCAACCCTATGTTTACTTTTGTGACATGCATTGGGATACATTGGTGCTAGTCTTACTTTATATACAATGTAACAAAATTACAAAGATTAATCCAAAGTAAAATTTTCATTCAATGCATTATTAGTCATTTATATAACTTACTTACATTTATAACTATTAAATAAAAAATAAAAACAATTGTGAATAATCAAATATATGCTGATAGCTAAATAATTTTTAATAATATTTCAGATTTCTTTTTAGGCAGATATTCTTCCTTTGAATACATACAACTCCAAAGAGGTGGAAAGGTACATAAGAATCTTACGCACTTACTGCAGAAAATCTAAGAGATATAATCTAAAGTTTGATATTTGCTATTTTTACTACAAAATGTTACAGTTGGAGAAAAATTATAATATACTGCTGACAGTTTTCCTCGGGCACTTTGAAGTTTGTTGTTGTTTTTACTATAAAAATATGATGTTTGATAAAGCAAATTTAAAGTATACTGGTGACAGTTTTTCCTCAAGCAATCTAAAGTTTGCTATTATTTTTACAATAAAAATGTGATGTATGAGGCAAACCTATGCTGATGGCAGTTTTTCCTTATTCAATATATTGAATACAGATTATATAAAATATAAGTCTTAAAGGACACAAATTCATTCAACCAAATAATCACATAAGAGCTTACCTCTTCAGTGAGAACAATAATTCTATTCTCTACTTTTGGCTCCAATTTACACTGCTCATATTCTACTTTATCGATCGATGTTTTGTCCTGTAATTTGAAAAGATTTCGTTTTCCAACTGCGTCTAAACTAAAACCTCTTTTAAGAGGAGCTCTGGCTGTGGGCTGACTGCCTTCTTCAAGCATTTTTACAACACTATGCCTAAAAAAACATTGTAAATAAATAATATGAATTAATTAAGCTCATTTGTTACAAATATTCAAATAAACTTGTTACAAAATCCTAACTATAAGCATTAACCAATAAATATGTAATGTCCCTTTTTAGGGACAACTGAAAAATAGTTTACAGAATTTTTTTTTATTTTCTTGGAACAAGTTTTCATTTTCATAGTAGGTAAATGCCAATCCTATAAACAAAGAGTGGCCAAATGGTGGCCCATCTGTAAAATTTTGAGGCTTGCAGAAGAATTCCCCAAAAAATATATAATTGAAACAAATACTGTATTTATTATATATAGTATGTATAAACAATCATATATATATTATCACATAATCATATATATTATCATTATTATAGTAAGTATAAACAATCATATATATTATCATATTATTCAAATAACATATTATTATTATTATAATACTTAGACACATTTATAAATTTTAGGGCTTTTATAATTATTTTACGATTAATAATAATAAAAAATTTAATGTATTTTCAATTTTTACCTCAAATTTTATATATATATATATATATATATATATATATATATAAATGAGCAATAATTTAGCCCATCACGAAGGTAAGAGAATTTATATTTGCTTGAGTGCAGTTGTAAGTAAAAATATAGCCTAAAGAGAAAACAAAGAAATTTGAATGAAGAGAATATAGTTTATTATAGCATCATCTTCTGAAGGCTTCTGGACTGTAAAACTCATACTTGGAAATTTATAGGTGTGTGAGACAGCCAATCAGTGTTTTAATGGTTAGTTATGTGATGATGCAGAGGAAACAATACTAATTATATAAAGATTTATGTAAGAAGGCTAGAATTGCCTCAATATTATTTTAAGTTACTTATTATTATGTTGGTTAATTTTTAGGTTAAAAATATCATTACACATATATATATATATATATAATAGCACTAGTATCCAGAGTTGTCTAAGGAGATATACCAATATGAAATTTTGTATGCATGCTATCAAGTTGTTTAAAAAAAGTTAAGTTGTAGCTACTATACTTCTTGTTCATATTATAGCTAAATTTTAATTAAAATACAAATTAAATTTAAAAAATCATATATTAAAAATACTATATCGTTTTAGACAATTTCAAGGAAACTCTTTTATATATATATATATATATATATATATATATATATATACAGACAAAATCTCCTACCTGCGAGATAAACAAATTAAACTTTGCCTATGACGACTTTTATGATGTACAGCACCAGTTACAACCTTGATTGCCTCAAAATGATTTTGAACAGCTGTGCGTAGCTCCGGACTTTCTTCAAAACCCAACTAGGTAAAGTAAAACATTATTTTACTAATATTCTGTAAGGAAATAAGAATAATTAAAAGCAAAATAAAAATATCAGTGATCAATTATTTTGTACGTGACTTTCAGATTAGAGAAGTCTTAATACAGTTTTTTAACCTTCAGATAACTCAGTCGAGTCCTAAAATGACTTCAAAGTCAATTTCTGCTGAATATTTTTTTATTTAATTTCGTTTTAAGTATAGGGATTTCAGTACTTTTATAGCTAAATTTTATACCAAATAAGTCAAACTCATAGACTAATATGGACCAAATAAAAAAGATACAAGTTTATGTATGCTACAAAAATAAAAACTTAAAGGGCTTTTACGAAATAATTCCTGAGGCATAACAGTTTTCCTGCATACATGAATAGCAACATTCTTGATTATTGCTTCATTAGGGTATTTCATATTCCTGAAATTTGTATTAATACTTTAGCCACATAGACCATACTTCTCTAGTGAATCTCGGTACACTGTGGACTAAATGACAATGAGCAGACTGATACATTAGCTAAGAAAGGTGCCAGTGTTCTGCAATTTTCAGATGGTCATGTCCAATTTGATACAAAAAAATGACTTACTAAGAATAAGGGGTGATTGTGCCTTTAAGTAAAAAACCCTGAAATTTATATCATTTGTAATCAAAAACCCAGAACCCCCCAAAAAGTTAATTGCATGTTAATAATATTAGATTTAATGTATTGTTAGTAAATTAAAGCAATGATTGCTTTAATTTTAACAATTAAAATGAAAAACTACTGAACTTCTTTTAGAGAATCTGACAATTAGCCTTCTTAGGATTGGATTTTTAAATTGTGAATATCAAATACATTGTATTTATTATAAATCTGTTTCCTGGTGCTAGATTAAACTATAACTAGGCACAGAAGTAAAATATTATCCCCAAAACACAAACACTATAAGAGTCGCAAGAATACAACTTCACAATGCTACTCTTACACAAATTAATCAACATCAGTTTGAAAGTCAAAGCCTAGTTCAGCAAATCACTTCTTCTTTTCTACCCCCCATGATGACCAGAAATACTGACTGGAGTAGAATACTTGCTTTGCAGCTGAAACACAAGCTATAACGAAAGTTTGACGACACCTTTTTAGTCTATTTCAAACTTTTTTTTGCTTCTATAAATTCAAACTACCATAGTTGAAATTTTTAATCCAGAAGATACTATTATTTCCAAACCTGGAAGGATAATTAAAAAAACCTGGAATTCCAGGGTACTCCCAGATCACAATCACCCTTAAAAAAATTTTTATCCTCCAAACACAATAAAGAATTGAAGACTCAGCTGCTCCTAAGAATTGTAGAGGTTTGGACCAAACTACTATACTTGGCTAGCCCTGCTGCAATGTGGTTGCAATTTTTAAACTCTACAAACAACACGACTGCTTGGCTGGTCAACTTTTATAAATATTTGTCTCCATAAGCCCCTTTTGTACATTGTGCAGGGATCATGTTATTATGGATGGTGACAACATTCTGCAGTGCAGAGCTCTTCATGTAGCTTCCCTGGTCAGGAGGTATTGAGAGGCAAGAGGCTGGGCGAGAAAATATTTTTTTTCTTTTTTGAATTTTTCTTTTTGTTTTTTGGTATTTAATTTTCTTTTTTATAAGTCAATTAATCTCTGACGTTGTGGGAAGAAAAAAAAAACACTTTGACTAAATACTATTATATTAAGTGGTCCAAAGTTTGACATCTTTGTATTATACTATTTAAATATAAATTCCAAAGTTATTACTTCCCCTAATAAATAAATATGTAAAAAGATTGCATTACGATTTGTAGGCATTAAATAACCCCATCTAGTGATACCAAAAAATGCAATCAGATTTATCAACTTATTTGCAAAAAGTCAGTCAGTATCATACAGTATGTCTTAAATGCAACAAACAAAATGATTAAGTTCAATTTAATATATTTTATTCAAATTCCCAATCTTAATGTAAATTAAAATCATTTCATTTTTTAAGTATTTGGTTATAACCATTTGCTTTTTTTTTCTATAGATACAACTCATATATATTCTTAAGGTTTTAAAGGATTAGTTTTGGGTTATATTTCATATGGTAAATAATTAACAATCAATCATTGACCCCACATGGCCCTTTATGTTTCAAATTTCCACCTGATCAACCGAAGGTTAAGTAGTAATATATGTTCTATGGGATAGAAACTTCTATAACATAAAAAATCTTACATTAGTTACTGAAAAATAATCCATTATTCTATGATAAGGAATCACTTTTCCTAATTATTTCAGATTTTGAGAAATATTTACAGAAACTATAATATTCAGAAGATATACTCAGAATCAAATACATGTTTACATGGAAATAAGTAGTGGTATAAAGTAAAATTCATATAATATTGATTCTCACCAATATTTCACAATCTTTCAACATATCATAACCATCCCGACCTTGATACATATACATCTTAGTAGCTAAGCGGTATTTCTGGAAGAAAAGACAAAAAATATTTTTTAAATGGCTTACAACAATGATTTTAGACTGATTACCTAAATAAAGATTTCAAGGAATTTTTTTTCATTATTTTCAGCTAAACTAATAATTACAACATTAAATTATAACAAATACTTAAGACAGTTAATTTAGTAATAAAAATTACCCAATTATGTCTTTAAGATAGTAAACAAAACAATTTTTCAAAAATTTTCTTTGAATAATGCTAAATTTTTTTTTTTTTTTTTTTTTTTTTTTAGTTTGAACCTTAATGATGTCTTAAAGTTTAATAGTTCTTGATATAAATGCTTCAACTGAATCAAAAATTAAAAATTAATTGAGCTACATGAAAAGTTTTAATAATTTTAGTACAATATTAAAGGAAAAATAAACCTAAAAGCACTTTATTATATGTCACCAATCAATGCTATTTCCTCCATGTAATAGGTGAATATTTTTAATGGTTACAGATATATATATATATATATATATATATATATATATATATGTGTGTGTGTGTGTGTGTGTGTGTGTGTGTGTAATGATCCATTGTTAAGGCAAATGGAAAACAGTCTTTCTTGATAATACTATTATAAGTTTATTAAATCATCGTTTCTTTTAAAAGCAAAACTGGTGCCATTTTCATTTATTTGTTAAAGACATGCGTAGATTGTGTTGACAGCTCTATGTCCACGCACTAACTGACTCTTATCCATTTGCAAACTCATCAAATTCTTCCAAAATGCTTCCACCTGACTGGACTATTCTTAAAGCTTATGCAAGCATGGATCTTTTTCATTTATTTTATTATTATAAAAGAGTTCCCTTTTTAAAATCATTATAACTCACGTAATTTTCAACTACCCCTTTTTTAGACCTGACATATTTATATATATATATATATATATATATATATATATATATATATATGAGATAAGATTTTTATCTCATAGAAGATTTTTGTCTCATAAGAGAGTCCATCTTGAATTCAAGGCAGTTGGACAGCCAGACCTAAATCATCGTGTAATAAAGACAAAAGAATTTTTTAGATCAAACTGACAGAACTTATTCAGGCAACTTCTTTAACAGATGTCTGCCTGCAAAATACATAACACCTCAGTTAAACAGATGTCTATGCCAATGAATCAGAAATTTAATTTCTGTCACATTGGTGATGCCAATTATGTAGTTTAAACATCACAAGCTATTTTAATATACTTATGCAAGAGGCAACTTGCAGGTGCAAAGTCACCAAATTGATAAGGAAAAAAAAGATATTCACCAAGGTTGCTAGAAAAGCATGCCAGAAAAGGATAGAATCACCAGAAAATTATTTTAAGATAGACATAATTACTTTGGTTAATTTTTTTAAATAAAAATATTGTTACATATATATATATATATATATGTGTGTGTGTGTGTGTGTGTGTGTGTGTGTATACAGAGAGGAAATCTTTATATTACTATTTATGTAATGTTTATTAACTAATGTAAATTTTCTAATATCAAAACAACCAAAATATTCAGGATTGAACTTGCAGAGCTTACCTGATTCATATCTAAATATTCGTCACCTATTTTGATGAATTTAGGATCTATACGACTTCCAGCAGGTTTTTTAGGATCAAATGCAAATGTAATCCCTGATACTTGAGGAAATCTTCCTTCCAATTTTGGATACTGTGATACACCATTCTCTAATGCACGATATATCTGTTCACCTAAAATGAAAGAAATCATAAAATTTTAACAAAAATTTGCTCTACAAAATTTATTCACGTTTGCAGCAAAAATTTAGGTGTGACTTTTTAATATTTTTGTTATATTTCTTACATTCTATTAGGTACATGTGATCTCTTTTAGATGAATGCAAAACAATCCTTAGGCTTTTAATAAAAAGTTTTAATACTTTCAATAAAAGAATTTGATATCAAAATTGTAGTAAAACAGGGATGATTAATGTCTGTAATTTTTTTTTTTAATGAACAATCTACTATATAATGAAGATGACATTGTAAAACTATAAATTTGGAATTCACTGGAACTTCAACAGCCATCTGGAAACTTAGGTTATGGTAATGAGCATTATACTTTTATCCTCAAGGCTAGAAGCTAAAACTAAAATAATGAAAATTAACAGCAATAGAAATGAAAATATTAATATAGATGGGGAAAGTAATTGAAGAAACAGTGACCACTGTATACCTTGGAGCTAATATATCAACAGAAGAGGGACTGAAAAGGATATTCATGCAAGAATTAAAAAAGCATAATATGCCTATAAAATGCTACATAAAATATGGAGCTTGAATAGTACCAAAATAAACTTTACTTTCAGATTTATACAATTAGAGCAGTCCTACTGTATGGTTGTGAAATTTGGAAACTAACCAAGTAGCAAGAAAACAAACTCAACACTTTGCAGACTAGATGCCTCAGAAAAAATTCTTAATTACTGGTAAAATAAGATATCCTATACCAAAATATAGAAATGATTTAACAGTAGAAAAACAACAATTATATGAAAATATAGATGGCAATAAGTAGGACATATATATTACAAATGCCTCCATCAGACCCAATATTCATATCCTTAACTTGGGTTCTTGATGGTAAAAGAGAGAAAGTTCACTTTAAAAAATGCACCTGGTAGAAGATTATCCCCAAAGAACAGAATTCTTTGGTTCAGCTGGGGGAAAAGCAAGGCTGCTGCACTGAACAGAAGGGGATGATGGGATATGCTGGCATCCTTTATGCCACATGGCATAAAGAGAATTTAAAAAAAGTCTTAAGAGGGGAGAAAAACTAGGATCAAGACCTGTGCAGTAATGCCAGATATTCTGCCTTGAAAGGTTATTCCTTATTTCCTATGGTGAAATTTTTCAGTTTACCTACTTGACAACATTTTTGGTTTCTTGTTTAAATGTTACAGGATTTTTCTTGCTTGGAGCAATGTAGTGCAATATTTAACAACAACACTACTAGTGCAATATGAAAAAAAAAAATTTCTTTAAGTCAGAAATAATTAGTGTTACTAGAACTGTCATTTATAATAAATGCAATAGAAATGAAATATAGTTGAAGCAATAATTCTTCAACTGTATTTCATTCTATTCAGTATGAATTTTCACATTTTAGTTTCTTTTTTGAATACTTGTTTTAATAATATTTTTATCATATAACTATAGGAAGCAGTAAAAATTATTCCATGTATATGTATGTCAAAGTTCAGACTCTTTCCACAGAAAAAAAAATTAAGCACTTTTTAAGCACCTTAATTTTCATTGTACTATGATCAACCTACAGCTAAAGCTTAAAAACTGAAGCTTTTCATGAGCTTTATGATTTGTAAAATGACATTAAATAATATATATAGTTCAATTTAATAACTTCATTACACACAATTGTTAATATCTCATACTTTATGTTAAGACATCTTTCTTTGCAAACAAATTTTAGAACAGCAATAGTCCTTATTGATCAAATGCCCCCCCTCCCTAAAAAAATCTGAAATATTTGTAAAGTTAAGAAATTAGTATCTGTGGTGGAAGATCAACAAGTTTCACATCATAGCAACAGTATTTTTACAGCAACAAAGATGTAAAATAATATAATAAAAAGTACTTCTGTATTATAAACAGGTAAATATTGTTACGAATTTCGCAACTTGGCATGTATTTTTGCCGTATACTCTGTATTATAATGGGTAAATCATATATTTGGCGAGATATTGGCTCGTAGGCAATGTTTTCGGCGACTAATTTTTGGCACCAAGTTTGGCAATTTATCGCCAAATTTGGTGACTTTCTTGACGACCGTTTGTATCTAGTACTTTCTAGAATATTCCAGTTTCTCCCGAGGATATAAATACCGGGGGCCGATCCTGATCAAGGTTCAGTTAGCTGAGAAATTTGTAGAGGTAAAGACCTACGTTGTTTGGCGCGAAGAGTTTTAGTGAACTATCGCCTGTGCTAGCCAGTTCTCGCGGTGTTGGCTGCTGTATTCGTGTTTTCCCTGCATTACGAATAAAGTGCTGTTATTTTTGCTGTCTTAATTCAAAGTCTACTCAATCTACGAACGCTACGCTTCATAAATTGGTAACAATATAATATTCACACACACAGGGAGAAAAGAAGATGCAGTATCTACACTAAAAAAGGTTTAATTATGACATACTCAAAACAAGATTCAAGAAATTATCAATGCTATTTTTAAAATGTAACTGAAGAACTATTTCCATTCATAATAGAAGATGAGAACCCAAAAATATAGGAAGGGGGGAGGGAAATAAGAGAATATGTCTAATTTTAAAGTTCATTTTTCTTTTCTTCTATACATTTTTTAATTGGTCTAACTCTTCTTTCTTATCTTTAGCTTTGTTGAATGGATTGACGATTAATTACCAAGGGAAGTAAAAATTCAGCAATCGATATTTGGGGAAAAATAAGCACTTTTTGAGCACTTGGAAAAATTTATAAATTTTAAGGCTACAAAAAGAAAATTAAGCACTTTTTAAGGACTTATTAGGGACCTTAAAAACGGATCTACAAAATAAGCACTTTTTGAGCACTTGGAAAAATTTATAAATTTTAAGGCTACAAAAAGAAAATTAAGCACTTTTTAAGGACTTATTAGGGACCTTAAAAACGGATCTACAAAATAAGCACTTTTTAAGGATTTTAAGCACCCGGCTGAACCATGTATGTGCATCCCAAGTTTTTGTTATAAATTTTTTTGAAAAAAAAAAAAGAAGAAGAAGAAGCATGCATTATACCAAATTACATATGGTATTAGGATTTAAAACAGTATAAACAGGCTCCTAAAATTTAAAATCAAATTTTAAAAATAATTCAGTATCTTTAAACACAAACAATATACAATACATGATTAAACTTTATAATTAATACAAAGTATATATAAAAACAGAAATAATTACCAGAAGCATTCAAAACAATCATTGGATCCATCATAGGCAACAGAGTAACTAAATCTCTAAGAGTAAAATCCCCCTCTGTATATATACGATCAGCCCTCAAAGTCCCTGAGTTCAGTAAAGCTAGGTCAGAATGTGTTGAAGACAGCATAACATCACAGATAAAATTGCCTGGTAAAATTAAAAATCATACATATTATTCAGAAAAGACAAGTTGCAGATGTCAATCACTCATATACATTTAGAAAGATGATAAAATACATGTAATCATGCTTAATAAGTATTAAATTTTCAAAGACTTATGTTGTACATATTGATAAATTAAATTTAATAATGTATGTAATAAATAATTATAAAAGTCCTCCACAAAAAAATTCTTTAAAAAAAAAGTAAATATATCCGAGAAAGATCAGGGTGTATCAGCACTTATAAAAAAAAAGGAAGACAGGGTACAACACCCTCTGAAAAATGTCCAACATAAATATTAAGTTAAACCCCACAAACCTAGAAAATTACCATAATCTCTTCTCACTACTGTCCAAGTTGACTTCAGGACATTTGCATATGTATAGCACTAGATACCATATGACATTATACATCAAGTTGATATTATATGGCCCAATATGAAAAAAAAACCAAAACTGAATAATACATGTGTAAATCCTTCACCTAAAAAATATTTTTGCACCAGTAACAGGCCAATTAAAATTCTTCCAGATACTCTGTCCCAGCAGATATATCGCAGACATAAAATTTCAACTTTTAAACACATATAAGCCATAGCTTATCTACCCAAAACTATGGTTGTTGAAAAAGGCAAGACTGTAACAAAATATATTAAGTACATAAAATGAAATTTTAAAATATTACCTATGTTAGTTTCTTTAGTTCGTATACTTGAAAACCTAGCATCTAAATCTACAGAGAAATGACCTAAAACTTCATCCATTTTACCAGTTACAATATCTGAAATTAGATATTAAAATATATAAATATTAAATCATAAGAAGGATATATTGGCAAAAAGTTTTGAAACGCAGAACATACACTATGCAAGTAGTAAAATACAAGTAAATTTTAATTGGATTTCATTACATTAAGGTAACATCATAAGCCATAAAAAAATTGACCTCTAAAATCTCTTCAAACTAAGACTAAATTACAAAAGCAGGTTAAAATAAATAAATCATAAGAAAATTACAAATGAAACAGCAATAAAATTAAGTTATGATTAGAAATTTGATAAGTTATGAATAAACATTTTACAAATGGGGGTACAATAATGTTTTAATAGTTAATTATCTAAATTATTTTTGGGTTACAAATAAGTAAAAAAAAATTAAGTAATTTCTTATACTACAACTGTTTGTTAAAATGAAACTGACTTGAAAAGTGTACAGCAACAGTAACAAACCTACAACTATTGAGTCCCTGAACAAAAATTTCTTTGGGCCTACCCTTATTGGAATGATAAAAAAATTAATATTTCTTTCATTATAATTATCTAGATGGATTTAAAAGAAAAAAAGCCTATTAAGAAAAATCAACTTACATCAAGCCAAATATACATTTAAAATTTTTATTCACCATTTTTTTTACTTAAAAAATGTTTTAATTTATCTATAAATTTTAAAAAATGCTAGCAAAAATGGCACTAAAACATCCTAGAGTGCTTACAAGAATCTGTAGTTGTCAAGCTACCTAAACAGCAATAAACATTCTAAAATTTGACTCCTTGTGGTCTTACTCATGAGCTGCTGTTTTTATTACATTACCTTATTTTTTTATTCAGTATCTTTTCCTCCAAACTTAATTTTCCAGTACATATACTCAAAAACTTACCCTACTTTCGAGACCCTCTTCTGATCAGAAGCCCAGGACGGTTCAAACCACTTCAGTATCTATGCAAGCTTATAGTATACTTAATGCACATATCAAACATGTCACCATCTGCCTCTGCCCAATCAAACTTTGACCTACACTTAAGAATCCCAAATTTTTCCTGACATAACATTCCAAATAACCTCACAATATTGGACCCAAATCTAGTACTAATGATTCTTTTAATGCTATGATAGCAAACAGAAGGTTCTGGTTAAAGAAGAACAAAGCCAGCATTTGTCAGAGTAACAGCAAGTTACTTACGACTCTACAATGATTTGGTATCCCCTGCAGAGTAGCAACCAATACTTATCAAAGAATTAATCACTAGTTGACAATTACGAACAAATCTATTCTTTGAAAATACTTCTGTTACATATGAGACATTTATATTATTTAATTCTCATGTCTTAGAAACAGCCTTACATAGAGAATTCAGCTATGGCTATAAATTTTTTGACTGAGTTTTCCATATCCCTTACTACCATATAGTTATGATGACAGGTAATAGTAACATTTTTTACATTTGTCATTTTCAGTTGAGTTGTGTTGCAGAGGGAAAAAAATTAAAAGCAGGTAGTAAGGAAGATAAAATAAAACTTTAAACTAAAATACCTTGATATTTAACCAAATGCTCTTTTAAAGTCGGATCTTCTGAAAACTTGGAAGTCACTTCAATTTTTTCAACATCTATATCTACTGGCTTTGTGTTGAAATTCAGAGTAATCTTTGAAAATTCTCTAAAGTCAGTACCACTTTTGATGATCAACTTCCCATTCACCTATAAAAATAAGGTCATGAAACCAAAAAGAGTTAATAAAATTGGTTATCTGTAAAAAATAATAGTGTTAATTAAACTAGTTCAGAACTGCAAACCTCAAAAAGTCCCAAATCTTGCAATAATTTATCATATTTATCAATCAATGTAATGACCATATACCATATAAATTTTAAAAAAATTATATAAAAGAGAGCTAAATTATACAGTAGTCAATTTTTATATATGGTTAATTTTGCTCCATATCTGAGAAACCAGAATCCTAAAACAATGAAAAGTTATTAAACAATGAAAATGCCATTAGAAACAACATTAAACACAAAAAAGTTATTTAATGACAATATTATATGTTTAAAATACTTACAATTACATGTCTTTTGTACTACATTTACTGTTGCAGATTTTGCCTTCTTTAAAAAATTAGAATAAAATGTTTGCTTGTTGAATTGATTTGAACTTAGAAAACTTAACTCAGAAAATGGTGAAATATCTGGCATTGCTGGGTTAAACCTGAAGAGTTAGCAAGTTTATAAATGTACTATGCTCTATTTTTATCTTTAATGTATACACTTTATGATAGAAAATAGGAAGAAAAACACATCTGGGTATCAAATACTGTGTGTGTAAACTTGTTTATTTTTCTGCTATGTGAATGCCATAATAATGAAACCAATAAAAAATAAAACCATTTAAATAACATGGAGCTCTATTTTCAATCATTGCACATCAGTAATCAGCAACACTAATGAATTCTTACAAAAATAATTGAGATATATATAAAAATAATCATAATTTTTAAATCCAGAAGAAATCTAAGCAATAATTTTTAAATGAACATACTTTCTTTATCTCGTATACATGATCATGACCACCAAGTATTAAATCAATTTCATCTACATTTTCTGCTAATCTGCAATCATTTGGAGTTCTCATGTGCGTTAAAGCAATTACATAATCCACACCTTCCTAAAGAAATGAAATAAACATAATAAATTCAGTAAAAAATATTTACTCTCTAAGGTCGGTACATTTGTATTTGAACATTAAATCTATATAATTATATATAAATATAATTGTATATAATATAGTAAACAGTAAACTAATATACTTTTACTTAAAATAATATACCACCACCTAACAATAATTAATAAACATAATACTAAACCACTTATTCCAAATCTGTAATTAGTAAACTTGCCCAAGCAAGTTGTATCATTTCAACTAACACCTGCAGAGGTTATAATGTAGATTTTAGACACTATAAGGTTCTCATTAGCCTTGAGGCAGGATGAGGTTGACACTAAAATAGCTATAAATTAGGCTCCACCAAGACAAGATAAGTCCTAATATTAAAGTTATGAGATTTAGGTTTAAAACCTTCATGGTCAATAATGTTAAAACCTCAAAACGTTAAAACGTTAAATCGTTAAAACGCCCAGCCAGTAAGAAAATGCAAAATAATAACACCACTGACAACTATATGGAGAACCTGTCAAAACCATGAGCAACAATATTGTAAGAATATCTGTTTGAAAGATTTCACAGATTTCGCTATATATCAATGATTAGTTGGCATAATTAACTTTATCAAAGATGAAATACACTCCACATAAAAAGAATTCAACCTCTCTGTATACGACTGCTACACATCTTGTTACAAAGTAGAAGAAGAAGGGATGCCATTACATATGTATGTGCACACACACACACATATATATATATATATATATGTGTGTGTAATAAGGCATTCTGCCTTATTACAAAATGGGGTTCCGGGTGGTTTTCACCACCCTGCAGTCATGGAACCTCACAATGAGGATGTAATGAAGACAATCTAAGTTCAATCTAACTTTGTTTATTCAACGACATATCAAAGCATCATCATGAAACCTTATACGAAACTCTATTAATATCAAAATTCCATCGAAGCTGTATCAAAAGACTGTGATGGAACTCTACACATTTGCTTAAACAGTCATTTGGGCTGATAAATCAGCTATTACTTGAAGTCGCATGGGTGATGTAACCCACACATTAAAACCCTATATATGCGAAGGGAGAAAATGTGCTATTTCAACTTGAAGAGAAAGTTGTTCAACCAGGTTTCACCCCCTCAATTTTGTCCTCTACTTCAAACATATTTTCCCATATTCTAAAAATAGGTTAATTGTGCAGATTGCAATTCAGTTATTTCAGTACCAGCACACACAATTTAATTTAAATAATCCCAATGTGGAAGAACATAAAATAATATTTCTAGAAGAATGGTAAAATAATGTTGAACTACTAGAATTTACTACAGTTGATGTAATTAGTATAGTAGAATAGGATGACAGTAAGGAGGAACACCAAATAAATGATTCCACACCACATGTCAGTCACAACATAGGTCTTGCTACATTATAAACTACCATGAGGTACATAAACAACAGCCTGAGTTGACACTATCAGTCAATGTAATGCTCAGAAGATGGTGTGATATTGAAAAACGTAAAAAGAAGAATTTAAACAATACATAAGTACATTTTTTATTGAAATATACTTTGAAATTCAAAAATTGTGCTTATATCTTATTAAATTAATCATTTTTGATAGTTCAAGTTTTCAATAATTAGGTTTTCAATAGTTTAGTTTTCAATAATAGGTTGAGTCCTGACCACCTTGAATTACCAAGACTCTACTGTATGTGTGTAAATATATATATATATATACATATATTTAAGGTTATAAAGAAAATTAAAACATGTGTTTCATTTTATGTGATTTTTATTCCATTTTTTATTTACGAATTTTTTAAAAAGAATGGTGTAATATATTTTAAAAATCAATTTAAACTTTGAAATAAACGTAACCTTATATTTAATTATTTTAAATACCCAGATTGAAGATTGGGTGTGAATAGACTAATAAGTAAAGTTCTTAAAATAAGTTTTTAATCTTCTGAATTAAAGAAATATATAAACTTACCTTATCTTTTAGCTGTCTGGCAAGTTTCCTTCCTTCAGTTACAAAATCAATATATGTAACATCTTCAGGGTCAATGGTAGATAATGTAGCTAACCATTCTTCTTCAACTAATCCAACAATTCCGAACTGGTGGAAATATTATCAAGAATATGATTACATTTCATTTTTAGAAGCAAATAGTTTAACATATTATTACATTAATTGGTATACATCAAAATTTAACAAGTATATAGTAAATAAATGTAAACTGAAGGTTAAATTATTATGAGTTGTTATAGATCATAAAATATATATGTACTTAAATTATGGCTTAAAATAATCACATGGACAAATGGATTGTACATAGTGATTCGAAACTAGAGGGACAAAGTTCTACAAAGGGTAGGATACGCTAGAGAACTTGGAATCATATACCAACGCAGGATTTGAAATGCACTCTTAATGAGATAGGGAGGTTGTAAAGAAATGTGTCTGCTTCTGAAGTCTTTAGAGCCCTATTCTATCATAAAATTTGTTGATATAATGCAGCATTTAGCATGTTGGCAATATGTTGGTGACATTGTTGGCTCTTATATATATATATATATATATATATATATATGTGTGTGTGTGTGTGTGTGTACGTATGCATGTATGTATGTATGTATATGTGTGTGTGTGTGTGTGTGTGTGTGAGAGAGACATGTCGTGATCCACAGTTAAGGAGAATGGAAAACAGTCCTCTTGATAATAATAAGTTTATTAAACCATCGTTAAAGTAAAACTTGTGCCATTTTCACTTTTCTATCAAAGACATGCATAGAGTGTTGTTGACAGCTCCATGTCACTGAAATGCCTCTCACTGAAAACTTATCTGTTTGCAAGCTTATCAAATTGTTTCTAAATGCTGCTGCCTGACCGGATTATCCTAAAAGCTTACGTGAGCGTGGGTCTTTTTCATTTATTTTATTATTATAAAAGAGTTCCCTTTTTAAAATCATTTTTAACACATGTAATTTCCAACTACCCCTTTTTTAGACTTGACATATATATATATATATATATATATATATATATATAGATATATATATATATATATATATATATATATATACTAAATAAGAAACCAAAAACTTTGCTAACAAGCCAAAATTATAATTTATAATACACCACATATCTCATTAGACTTGCATTTCTAACACTGAATCCCTTTATGATTCCAAATCATCTAGGTCTATACTACCCTTCTTAGAAGTTTGTTCCTCTAGACTTCAATTACCCTGCAAATGTTGACTTCATATGTCTAACATATTTCCCTTTCATTGAAAGCCAATTATAGTCTCTAGCACTTCTAAGAATTACTGATCTGTAAGATACATTCACAATATAATCCTTACAATCATTAACAATTTTATTAAAAATACCTAATGAAATTCCAAAACTTTTACTATCATGAAAAAAATCTGATATGGACACCACATGATTTTCCTGTCTGCCTATTATAGGGGTGATTATGCCTCTAAGTAAAAAACCCTCAGATTTATATTATTGTTATCAAAAACCCGGAACTCAAAATATTTAATTACATGTACCAAATAATTGCATGTTACTAATATTAAGTTTAATGTATTCAAGCAGTTAATGTTTCAAGCAGTGATTTTAATTGTTAGCAAATTAAAGCAGTGACTGTTTTAATTTTAAAAATTAAAATGAAAAACTAACCAAACTTCTTTTGGAGAATCTCACTCTTAGATGTTAAACAAATTAGCCCTCTTAGAATTGGATTTTTAAATCTTGAATATCAAATACATTTTATTTATGATAAATCTGGTTTCTAGTACAATAAGCACTAGATTAAACTATAACCAGGGAGAGAAGTAAAATATTACCCACACACATATAAATGCAAACACCCACAAGTCACAAGAATGCATCCTCGCAATACTACGCTTGCGCAAATCACCTTTTTTTTTCTACTACCAGGGTTCCCACACTTTATCCAAAACAAAAAATTAAGGACTTTTTAAGGACGAAAGTAACTTTTTATAAAGACTTGCTTAAAATACACAGTATAACAACATGAACCCTATTTCCTAAGGAATATATTTTAATAATTATGAACCAGACAAGGTATGTTCAATAAACGCCCTACAATATTTCACAATTAAGTTTTTAAAAATGCCTAAAAATTAATATAAGATTAACCTATTTGACAAAAACTAATTTTGAAAAATGTACATCTAAAGCTTTTTTGAGTGATCAAACTAAAAATAAATTGTGAATAAAATACAATATTATAAACAGTACTTTCTGAGGGTTTAAAAATGACTCTGATATATATATATATGTTTTTATAAACTAGCTGATTATACCCGACATTGCCTGGGAAAGAAGAAAGTTTTAAACTTTTCTATTACTCAATCCAAAGAAAATTAACTTCCATAAGTAACTGAAATATCTACAAACCCACCCCCACCCTCCATGCTTTGTTTAATTAAAATCTGCTTGTACTGTTAGCTATTAAAAAGGACAGCTGACTTTATACTTTAAACCTTTTCAGTATGCAAAAGATTATTAACATTAACAAATATTTTATATATTCCTAAAATATATATTCTTTGACCAGTACTTATCACTTGTACTGGCATTCTTAGAACCAGTTTTGGGCAAGTTTAACTCAACTTACAAAACCAGAAAGTTTGGAAAGTATGGAGAAAACTGATAGGAAGTCAATGTGATGACAGTGGATCGTGTCGATAGAGAAATGGATCACATTCCAATTTAAAAATTAAGGACTTTTTACAGACCATTGACAAAAATTAAGTACTTTAAGGGACCTTAAAAATGAAAACTAAAATTAAGGAGTTCTTAAGGACCATGAGAACCCAGACTCCCCACGCTGACCGGAAATGCTGATTGTAGTAGAATACTCGCACTGCAGCTAAAACACAAGGGATAACAAGAGTTTGACAGGAAGCCTTTTAAATTTATTTTTAAACATTTTTTACTTCTTTGAATTCAAACTACAATGTTGAATTTTTCAACCCGGAAGATATTATTTCCAAACCTGGAAGGATAATTGAAAAAATCCTGGAATTCTGGAGTACGCCCGGAGCACAATCACCCCTGACATTTTATATCTTTTTTCATTTTGTATGATATGCCATCAAAATTACCATTTGTGCATTCTTTTCAAGATTCAAAGTAGGTTTTCCTTCTTAAGATAACAATGTTGTATGAGTACAGCTCAAATATTGTTATCTGACAGAGACCCACAACATTAATATTCATTATATTGAGACTTTTTATTATATAGATATTTCTTTTAAAACCAAAATTTTTCACAATTATAGTTTGTAACTAAAACCTAACAACTAAGAAATTAATCACTAACCTTTATTCCATTTTTATGTAAAATACAAGTTACTTTTCCATCAGCTAATGGTGATGAAGTACCATTATCCAGTACATTACTGATCAACCAAGGAAAAGTTGTCTGGCGAGCAAATTCCATCAAATTGTCAACACCAAAATCTAAAGAAATAATTTTTAAAAACATAAATATATATGTAATAAGGAATTTAATTTCCTACAGATAAAAAACACTATTGTGCAGTTTCACAAATAAAAACAAATTAAAGGCACAAAACATCTTAATCCTCTAAGTGTTATGCATGCCATTTTCTCCTCAGTTGATAATGTTTTCAAATGGGTGTGCACATGTTATGAGGTGATTTAAATCCATATGAAAGATAATTTAATTAAATGATTATAAAAGTTTTACTTGTAATAAAAGTTTCAGATCTAAATCTAACCTTATAACATGTGTACACCTGTTTGAAGACATCATCAGCTGGAGAGAAAATTACTTTCATAATGCTTCTGTATTATTAATACTTCTATTAATACTTCTGTATTATTCAATTTAATATACAATGTCATTTAAGCTGTTTTAAAGAAAAGTTATTTTATTGATAATATTTAACAAAAATTACAGTTTAAATTCTTAATAGAAACCTGGAGAAAAAAATTAAAGAAGTAACTGATAAACAAAATTTTTATTTTATAAAATTATTCACAAATTTCAAAAAG
>CM063507.1:806124-888624 GCA_032207245.1 Pardosa pseudoannulata | reverse complement strand
ACTTATAAAAATCCTCATTCTTTCAAGGATAAAAGGAAGTATTTTTAAACAATAAGACATAGGAATTATTTGTGTTTCATATTATACCATGGCGAATATTTATAATAAAAAAAAATAAATCATATACTATTTACATTAATAAGAAAATAATTTTACAGTATTATGAAAGACATTAACACAATTTTAATCTTACATAATTTCAATAATATTGTTTAAGAATTAAAACTTTTCATTTATTATAATAATTTCATCTTTTGCTTGGTTATGAATCTTAAATTTTTGAAATACTTACTAATAGATGGAGCCAAAATGTCTCCACTAAACAGAACTAGAGGATCTAAGCCCCCAAAACTTTTTATTGCTGAACAAAACCTAGTAGCTCCAGCCACAGGCTCTTGCATCTGCTCTTCAACATTATACACATCATTAAAATGAATAATTGTAATCACTCCCTTGCTGACAGGCATTCTGAATTTTGTAAGTAATCTATAAACTAAATTCATAATTTCATATCATTATCAAACTACTTGAAAATATTGTATTGATTTTAATAATAAAATTCTTATAATGTATAAAACAATCATTTGAAAATTAAAAGTAATTATTCCACATCATTAAATCAACATATCACAAAAATTAACGTATCAGTCTACGTTAAAAACATCATTTTTTGCCAAAAATCATATTTTTTTTTTCTCTCTCTATTGTAAAATTTCAACTTTTAGGCTTCTAAATCTGTTTTTGTTTTGTCTCTATGGCATTTTAAAGAAAAGTTACAGTTATTTAAACATCAGTGACAGCTGTCAAAACAAAACGGAAGTAGCAACTTTAGAACTGGAAACAGTGAATTTAAAGCCTTTTAAAGAGCATTTTTTGGGCAAAACTTTTAACTTTTCATGAAGATTAGTTTAAACATTTTTCTAGTATTTTTAATAATTAGCAACTTGGCAATTAGAAAGTTTTGAAACAAGAGAAAGTGTGGGGAATAAGCATGTATTTTAATTTTTTAACAGTTAAAGTTGCTTTCATAAACTTCAAATGCGTTTTTTTCCAAATGGTATTTTTAATAAAATGTTGAAACTTGAAATGTGATTTCTCAAAAAGTTCTTAAAATATTTTGTTGAAAATTATGAATGCTTTTGATAGTATTTACAAGTAAATGACCTAAGAGCTTTAAATTTTGATAATTTTTAATGATGTTACACTCATAGTTAGATATAAAAGTAATGAAAATTCGTTAAAAATTCAATATGTATGATTTTAAAGGACCAAAATTTTTTACTAAATGTAAATTAAGCAAAGATTTTAGGTGATTCACTAGTCCAGTGTCTAAGAAATGTGTTTCATCAAAAAATATTGAAATAATTTAATTTATTAAAAAATTAGACCTTTTAAAAAAAACCAAGTTTTTTACTAAATTTTCTTCATTTATTAGAAATTTTATAAAAACTTCTCCAAGAACAAATTTTTTAAGTGCAATTATCTATGATAATATAAAAAATAAATCTAAAAATGTAAAAACATGAACTAGTTTCTACGTTTAAAGAAAAAAGTTCTCCAAATGTAGACAGATACCTTAAGAATTTTAATCACTCTGAGAGAATTCCAAATTTTGTTAGCAATCTGTAAACTAAATTCATAATTTCACATAATTATCACACTTCAAAATATTGTATAATAAAATATATATTACTTTTCTACATTATTCAAATGCAAGTAAATTATTTAAAAACTGCTAATTTCCTTAGAATATCAATTAAAATCCAAAAGAAAAATAGGATGGGATTTTAGTGATAAAATTTTGATTACATATAAACAATAATTTAAAAGTTAAAAATATATATTCTGTATCATTAGAATAAAGCATGGCAACCACTCCCTTTTTGAGAGACATTAGAATTTTGTATATATAAAATTAGGTACTAAACTATGTGAAATTATGAATTATAGAAGTATTTGTCTATAAATAAATCTATAAATTAAATTCATAATTTCACATAATTATCATATTATTTGAAAATACTGTATAACTCTATATCACATGTATAATCTTTCCATATTATTTATGTAAATCCAATATAAGTAATTAATAAAAACTCATTTTCCTTATATGTTAATACTAATTAAAACTACAAAAGGAAAAAAAGAAATGATTTAAGCTATAAAATTTTAATAACGTAAAAATAATCATTTAAAAAGTAATTAATTTACACTATTAAAATTGAGACCAATAACCACTACCTTGGTGGCAGACATTCTGAATTTAAGTAATTTTTATACTAAATACATAATTTCGTATAATTATCACATTAGAGAATATTGTATAAATCAATATCGTACCTTCTATCACTTTATTCATATACTACCAATAGAAGCACATTATTATTAATGTCTACTACTTTCTTTACAGGTGAACATTAATTAAATTACAAAAGTATACAAAATTTTCAGTAAAAATTTTTTAATAATGTCAAAATAATCATTTGAAAGTTAAAAATATAAAATTATAATTTGTTACAGGACTTCGAGATCAATAAAATTTTTCCTGACTTTCATAAATAAAATACAAAGCTGATATAAAACTGGAGAAAAAAAAACATATTACAAGTTACTCAAAAGTAAATTTGATTCATTATAAATACATAATAAGTGTATAACAATGCAATGTTACAAAGATAAAAATAAATTTAAACTTATAAATTCTTTTTTTCTAAATAAATATGAAATTCTGTACTATGTTAACAGAAAAATTAACCAGCTATTCTCTTGTGAACATTTCAGCAAAGGAAAAAATATAAATTTTCTTAATATCAATTAATATATATATAAAGTTAAGAAGAGAAAAAATTAAATCCCATATATACTATATTTTTACACATGAATTTTGAGCTTTATACCTAAAAATCACCAATTTTTATAAGATAAGACGTCCCATTTCGTACAAAAAAATTTTAATTTTATACATCAAATCCAAAACCGTTTGTTGAACAGTAATTGAAATCATCTCCGCTTTATAATTTTCCTTAAACTTGTGAAAAATAAAAAAGCTTATTTAACGTAAGCTTTTACACTAACAAAACCAGTTTAATATCAAGTTAAAACTTAAAAAGTTTATACAAAATAAAACGAAAGAGAGATTAAATATGTCTTGGAAAAGGTAGAAGATTGAAAGATATTTTAGAAGGTCACTAAATTGATTTCCATTATAATAATTATTTAAAAATTATAAAAAATTATAATAAACAGAAATATGTAATAAAATTCAAGGACACCTATTATTTTAAATCGTTAATGATCACATTTTATCTAAATAATAATGCTAAAAACATAGAAATACCAGAATCGGTGAGTTCCTTTAATTAGAAATCTATGCAACTATTAAAAGCTTAATCATTGTCTTGAAAAAGTTAAAGAGAAATGAATGACAAAAGGTCGGCAGGCTTCTCCCACTAAGCAAATTTTAATTAGGAAAGAACACACTTGTCATAATTTTGATTACAGCGGATGCAACCAAAACAATTCTGCTTACTGTGATTGTGTGGCCAAACAGCGCTGTCTAATAAAAGATTGGAAATTATTTCAGGGACGCATGATCTATTCTGGGATGTTTTTTTCTTTGAAGAAGTAGAAGAATTTTTTTTGACAAAATATCAAAATTTATTAAATTGTAAACTATTACGTGATCTAAATTTGGAAATATAATATGTTACAGAACTACTAAATAATTAAAATAATTTTGAATAGCTAATATCTTCTATTTTAAAAGATAAAGCTGACTTGATGTAATTTTGATGGATTGATATTAATAATTTTAAAGAATATACCTGCTGTTTCCCATTTTTATTATGTAAATAGTGGGAAAAAATATTTAATTCACTAAATAATAATTCCTCGAGAACTTAAATAAATATTTTACATGATTATGATGTTAATCATAAAAAATTTAATGTAGTGTCAGGGCAAATTCATATTTTTAGTAGGTTTAATAAACTAACACTAGTTTAAAGAAAAATTTTATTGTTCAAAATACGTTATAAAACTTTCTGGATAAAAGCTTTTCAAATGAACCCTATGAAGTGAATTTCACAGACTAATTTTCCTGTGACTTCAAATGATGTGCGTTGATTTTCTATAGATTATTAAAGGGTTAAGTTAAAAACCAATTAGTACTTTAACTTTTATTTCAATAAATAACTGTTAATGTAAGAATAAACTTCTGATAACAACTTCTATCATTTTAAATAGCAATTAGGACGATTTTAAGAATCGGACACAATACATTTTTCACTCATGTGTAAATTTTTTAAAGTAACACCTAGAAAAACTTAATTTAGAAAAATCGTTTCTAAACAATAAGGCAATTTGTTGCAACGTCACGAACTACTATAATGCCCTTCCCATTCATTTTCATGTTTACAACAGCCAATAGATAAACAATAAACTACCCTTCCGTTTGAAACTAAAGCCAGAATTGTCATAATTTAAGAATTTGCCCTACTGCATGAAATCACCTTATTCTAATTATCAAAAGTACTGGACTCCTATCACTCGTCAAAGTGTTACTAAACTGGCATTTTTGATCATTTATAAACAAAAAAAATCTGATTTGAGTGGAATGTCAAACGAATTTCAGAACACGGTTTTTAAATCACTTGTAATGTGTCCCTACAGATAAGACAAAACAGAAATTTAGTTTAAATTTTTTTAATGGTAAGTCATGCGAGTCAAATATGCATAAAGACATTTCACAACGTAAAGACTTTATCATGTCCAACTATAAACGTTAAAAAAGTATAGCATTCTGCATACGATTCCTTTGCTGGTGAAGAATGCGCAAATTTCTCGTGTAATACAAAAAATTTCAAGAATTTTTTTTTTTTTTTTTTTTTTTTTTAATTTAGGTCAATGTGTGATAAGGCCTTTAGGGCCGATCCCACCAAAGTCGTTTAACGCTATCCGCGATTAATCTCGGTTTAAACGGAGAATTGCGTTCCCCCATTGGTTGGTGCCAGGGTTAATCGTGCCTAACCGTAGTTAGCCGTTAAACGACTTTGGTGAGATCGGCCCTTAATTGGTTGAAAATTTTTCACTATCCCATGAATAAAATTTCTTATTCACAGTGCATAGTACAACTGTATCACATATCTTTTCCGAGTTTGTAGAAAAAATGCAGTTTCTTACTAAAGTAGCTATAATTATAGTTCTTATGAATGGTTGTGACTGACGGTAGAACTACATAACATCTTTCTGGGTTACTTTAGTAAGAAACATAATTTTTTTCTCCAGACTCGAAGAAAAGTGAGATGCAGTTGTACAGTTCACTGCGAACATAAAAATTTACTCTATTTCATTTCGACCAAAACATTAATCTTGAAAAAATGCAGAAATCTCTTAAACAGCATTTCTTCAACTCACTAAGATGGCGGTTGACACACAGCTTTCTTGTTTGCCGCTGGTTCTGCACATGCACCTAGCTATAAGGAGATTACTTTTGTATTTCTTAGTCAATAGTGTACTCATATTTCCTTTGACATCAGAACAGGGTACCCCCACCAACTTAGTGATAAAGCTCTAAGCATATCAACCAAAATTGTTTTTCCCGATTCCTTCGTGTCAACAGAATCCGTGTCTATATTTTGATTTAAATTATTTTGGTGTCCGGACCTCCTTATACAATCCTATTATTACATATTAAATGCTTCAACTTGTTATTTGCTCTAAATTTTGTGAAATTCAATTGATTGTCTTGAACAAAGGTGATATTATTGAAAATACAAACTGGTTAAACTCGTATTCTATCAATTATTATTTGAATGTCGTTTCTTACTAGTCTGCGATTCCATTCTCCAATAGTGCATATTTTTTATTTTATATAATTTGGAGCTATTCGGCTTGTAAACTGTTTTGAGATTAACTGCTCATAAATAGGAATATTTCGTTTGTAAGTGGTTTTGGTTAATAAATAAGTATATGTATATAATTATATTATATTGGCACAATAAAATTTGCCAAAAATGCCAACAGATGCCCTGTTTTGTTGAAATACCAAAAATATTTTTTTTTCATTATTTCTGTATCTTGCCCGGCAGTCAAAACTAAAAGTAAAATTAATTTATGTAATTTTGTTTAGCAAACAGTGCCAGCAATTTCTTCAAATTTGCCAAGGGGTACCCTATTCTGAAGTAGAATGCGATATTTATGCAAGAGGCGTAAACAAGAATATTTCTACGTTGGGTAAAAGAAAAACCAACATTTGAACACTTCAGTTGATTAACGAGACAATTTTCTAACTAAATGTCACCATTTTCATTTTTCTGTTTCAACGTATACCCAACAAATAGACCAACTATCATTTTGTAGGTAACGAACATCCAACGTTTTCCGTGCTAGCTGGGACTTATAACGTATAATATATTTTTTTTTATTCTAATACCAAACAAAACTCTAAGAAGTATTCATGATTCAATCTAAATTCGTACATGCTCGAGCGACAGAAATCTGTAAGAGAACAACTAATTTATCAGAATCATGTTCTCAACGTACTTGTTGTCAACGTACAACAAAAAGACCAACTATCATTTTGTGGGAGCGAACCTCCAACGTTTTCCGTGATAGCTGGGTAAAATAATGAAAGATATTTTTTTATTCCAATGCCAAAAAAAAAAAAAAAAAAATTCTAAGAGGTATTCTTGATTCAATCTAAATTCGTACATGCTCGAACGACAGAAATCTGTAAGAGAACAACTAATTTATTAGTATCTTGTTCTCAACGGACTTGTTGTTAACGTACAACAAAAAACCAACTATCATTTTGTGGGAATGAACATCCAACGTTTTCCGTGCTAGCTGGGACTTATAACTTATAATATATTTTTTTTATTCCAATACCAAAGAAAACTCTAAGAAGTATTCATGATTCAATCTAAATTCGTACATGCTTGAACGCCAGAAATCTGTAAGGGAACATCTAATTTATCAGTATCTTGTTCTCAACGTACTTGTTGTCAACGTAAACAAAAGACCAACTATCATTTTGTGGGAATGAACATCCAACGTTTTCCGTGCTAGCTGGGTAAGAGAATAAAAGATTTTTTTTCCAATGCCAAAGAAAACTCTAAGAGGTATTCATGATTCAATCTAAATTCGTACATGCTTGAACGACGGAAAACTGTAAGAGAACAACAACTAATTTATCAGTATCTTGTTCTCATTTGTCAACTAACGAGGATTTTGGAAATGATTTTGATCGGGGTAAAATCATACAAGCTAATAGCAACAAGAAATGTTAAAAGCTTGATATAAAAGATGATAGCGATAGTCAATGTAATACCAAAGATTCAGCTATTTCACCTGAAGAACTTATAAAGGGTTGTCCAGAGTGTCCAGACCATGGGTCCAAAAAATGATAAAACCCCAAAAGTAAGTAAATACAGAGGCTGTTCACACATTTTTCAGACGATGTATATTGTAGTCACAAAACTAAATTACATAAAATTCTTTTGTTTGAAATGTTCTACTTGATAGCCCTTATTCTGAACTATCTTGCGACACCGTCATTTCCAGGATAATAATGCCTTTTGAAGTGTCAGAAGAAGTATTCTATCCCATTCCTCCTGAACAGCTTTCCAGAGTCTTTTAAGGGTTGTGGGACGACGTTTGAATAATGCAGATTTTAAAAGTCCAAAACCACAAATATCCATAAGTGATACATCGGGAGATTTAGTAGGGATATCATTGAAGGGTATGGTCTTGAAACCGGTTTTTTGTTCCATTTTTTTAGGAAATATACAGCGAATTTTGATGTGTGACTGCTAGCTTTGTCTTGAAGGAGTTCCACAGATGGATGGCGTTGCGGGTAAAACGATGGTATTTCATTCAGAAACATTGGCGATAAAATATGTTCCTGATAGTATTTGGAGTTAATTTTGACATTTTTTCAAATCTCTGTATTTTTAGCTTGCCATTATGTGAAAAACCAGCAACAATCATGAATCCATTAGAAAAACTTTCTTTCGATTCTTTGAACCATGTACTTAAATTTTTTTCTCCCCTTTTATGATAATAAAGGGCTCTTTTTGTTGCAGTCATTTAAATACACTTATGATTCATCTATCGTGACAATTTTCTTCCATTTTTCTTTGGATAAATATTTCTCATACAGAATTCTGCAGCGTGTCCTGCTTTCAGCGATATGCTCTAGAGAAAGACGATGCACATTACTTTTTTTCGCTTTCTTAACATTAAATCAAAGTTTATCATTTTGTTTAGAGTGGACGCCGAGCATTTTAATGATTTTGAAACTGTCCTTTGACTAGGGGATTTTCTTTTAACATTAAACAACGTACATTTGCAATAGTCGAATATGCTCATTTTCTCCTTGGATACTTGTGTAGAATTTTTGTCCCACTTGAGGCTCCAATTTGACCTTTTTTCCCTTTCTTTTTGACGATATTACCCATCGACGCTTTAGATATCACAAAACCACGACTCTCACATCGTTTTTGGATAACGCAATATGAATACTTCTCTTCGGAAAGAGCATAAATATAGCCTTCTAATCACTGCTTCTTTAAAAACGCCATTTTGAATGAAAACAAACCTCTCAAGCCGCGGACTATAATTTTAATTTTTAAAAATATAATACAATTGCAGTTATTTATTTTGCAACAAACGATTTTTAATACCGCTAACCGAAATCGTCTAAAAAATATGCGAACAGACTCTGTGTTAATTCCATAATTGAAAAAGCCAATATGCCTATAAAATATGGAGATCAGGTAGTATTCGATTAAAACTTTAACTTCATAATTCTTAAACGCACAGTCTAGCATGGAAATAAAGGGTTGAACTTCGGCATGTGAAACCTCATTGGTCATTCACATACCTCCCTATCACCGAAGGTCTCTATTGCATTATCACTTTCATCGTCATGCAGTATTCTAGCCAAAAAAATTTTCAGGGAGGTTCCAAAGTTAAAAAAAAAAATTATGACACTCCTTTTCTTCACTTTTGCTCACTTTCACTCACTTTCGTCTCACTTTTGTACTTGAAAACTCCCTTTTCCCTCATTATTCTCTCTTTTAAACCTATAGTCCTTCTGGTAGAGATGTATGCACAAGAGCCTAAACATTATGACCATCTGTCAATAACGAGTTTTCTCACCTTTGGTGCGCAACACGGCTTCAACCCACCTTGGCATGGATAGCCCAAGTCCTTGGTAGGTGGCCGGAGACAGATTGTACCAGATGTTTAAGAAATGGTTAAGCAAATCCGAGATATTGCGAATTTTCTTTTCCTTTTGGCGATATTACCCATCGACATTAGATATCACAAAACCATGACCCTCACATCGTTTTTGGATAACGCAATATGAATACTTCTCTTCGGAAAGAGCATAAATATAGCCTTGGAACCATTGCTTCGTTAAAAACGCCATTTTGAATGAAAACAAACCTCTCAAGCCGCAGACGATAATTTTGACTTTTAAAAATATAGTACAATTGCAATTATTTATTTTCAAACGTTTTTTTTTTTTAAGCAAAATCGTCTAAAGAATGTGCGAACAGCCTCTGTAAATCAAATAAGATGGTTTATTTAAAACTTAACAAAAATATTTTAATGGAATGTATAGTAAGGAGGAGGAGAAGACACAAGAAACGTCTTACACCTATTGCCAAGGCAGCAATTCTCACAGACAATAAGGCAAAAACAGAGGGGGTCAAGATAAGTTTTCTAAAATTTTAAAAACAATATACAAGTGTTACGATTTAAATATCTTAATGAGATGAACAAAATTTCAATTTCATATTTAAAAGTTCCTTATATTGAGGTTCAAAGTGAGATGTACCGATTGTATTGAACGATTATAAAGGCTCATTTGTCAGTCTACTTCTGAAATTATCATTTCTAAGGTTCAAAGTTGAAAACACTTGTTCACATACATAAAAAGCAAACATACAGCTGATCTTCTGGGCGTGAGATAATACATTTAGGATACAATATTTAAACAAAGTAAAAAAGGAGATGGATATATAATGTATAAATATGTATTTCTTTTAATTTGCCTCGTACCGGCAACTTAAAATTCCATCCGAGGGTCGGATAAATCCTTCCGGCGGGTCTTAGTTTGCCCATCCCGGTTCTAGGCATTTAACATTCAGCGTTGCTGATCCTTTTTATGATGTATGTATGTATGCACGTAAAAATATGAATGCATGTATGAGACTTATGTATGTATGCACTTTGCATGCGTATGTCTGAAACGAAATTTCTATTTGTGAGATTCAAAGCCCACTGTACTTCGGATTCAGACTTTGGACTCAACATCAAAAATATTTTAGCTACATCAATGCTATAAGTATAAAGACTGCATAATGGTACAAGGGATCGAAATTATATATTACCTGTGATACTTCAGACGTATCCTTCTCTTCAGTGTCAAAAGTAGGTCCACTCACGCGTAGTTCTCTTTCAGTTTTGCAAAACACGTTAACAAAAACCGCTTGTGAAACTAGAGCTACACGTGCCACTTCAGTAAATACTCCTTTTCTTTTCTCTCAACACAATTTGAGGCTCACTAAAATACGTCGAAAGTAAAATAGTTGATAGTTGGAAAATTATAATTCTCGTCTCAAACCCAAAGATTCAGCAAAACTTTCAGTTTTTCGTTGTCATTTAAACTTCTGTTTTTCTTAAATATGAAACGTCATGACGACTGACAGTTTTTCAACTCTCTTCTCCAAAAGATGCAAATGCAGTTTGAAGTGACACATTTTCAATTGCAGGTAAGCATGAATATTGAAATTCACATGAAGTCAATGACGTATTTATTAGGATGAGGGGATCTTCAAAAATATTTTCAGTGTATGTATTACAAGATTTTAAAATTTATTAAAAATTGTGTATATTACGACACTGGTGTGGAAAACTTAAACAACAAGTGGGGTTTTTTTGCCATAACTCCACGAGAAATCATTTGAGAGACATGAAATTCAGAAATGAGGGAGAGTATTATGTAAGTAAAGGATGACGAAAGCATCGTCGCTGAAAAAGGAATACAATGCATACGGCATGGAATCAAACAAAAACAAGCTTCATTGAAAGCACAGTATCGTGACTAATGACTTTCTATCAAAATAACAACAAGCCAATGTTCTTTAATATGGGATATGCCCTCCCCTAACTTCAATGGTTGCTTCACACCGTCTCCGCATACTGAGAACCAGCTGGTTCAATATTTCTTGAAGTAGGAGTGCCCATTCCGAAATCAGAATCTGTTTGAGTTGTTGGGTGTTCTCCGGAGGATGCAATGCATCTTCCTAAAGCATCCCACACATGTTCGATGGGATTTTAATCAGGGGAGTACGCTAGCCAATCCATTCGAGTGATATCTTCACTTTCCAGTAGCTCCTCAACAGCAAGAGTCCGATGTGGCCTTGCATTGTCTGCATTACTGTGGCCAGACCTTCACAAAAGGGGTCTATTCACCAGCCGTCCTCAAAGCTGCCTCCCGTTGAAAATTGGCCACCGACACCACAGTTTACAGTGGTGCAGAGATCACAAAAACTGGATCAATGGAGTCGTGTTCTCTTTACGGATGAGAGCGGTTCAGTACCAGAAGCGAATCTCAACGCGTTTTGATTTGGAGAGAGGTCGGGACCCAGTTTTATCCTAAACATCAAGGAAAGACTCCGTTACGGTGGTCCTGGAGTTCTTGTCTGGGGAGGCATTATGCTTAACGGACGAACTGAGGTCCACGTTTTCGACGTAGGTTCTGTAATCGGGGATCGCTATTGTGAAGAGGTACTCCTCCATTTGCGTCTGTTCTGAGGTGCCATTGGCCCAGACCTCATTTTTATGGATGACAATACATAGCCACATAGGACTCTCGCTGTTGAGGAGCTACTGGAAAGTGACGATATCACTCGAATGGATTGGCCAGCGTACCCCCCTGATTTAAATCCCACCGAACATGTGTGGGATGCTTTGGAGAGATGCTAGTTTGATAGTTAAAACGACAGTTTATGAATTAATGATTATGCCATACTGTTTTCGAGTTTTATTGTCATACGAAGTATATAACTTTGTAAAGGAAAAATAAAAGAATAGCCTATCGTAATTTTTTCCCAATATTATTTCCCAGTTGTTTCTAAAATTACTTTAGTTTAACTTCCTTTTTACGAAAATGGTTGATTCAGATTCACAAGCAAAATACGACGAGTCGGTCGAACAGCCCATAGTACAGATATTCACTACCTTCCCACACCCTGCCATACTGTATAAGGAGAACACTCGGTAATGTCACCTGTCAAAATTGGAAAAACGCCTGCTTTAGGTTTTTATATTCTTAGGTATAGGAAAGAAAATATACTATTCTACAGTTTGGTCTTTGCAAAGTTGTATCTGCTGAGTCCAAGTACACACAAATATACATAGTAGAGCCAATAGGCGATTTAGTCATCTGTGTGGCACGAACAAAGGATTGTCTGTTGAAAGAGCCAAAACAGGATATGGGCAGAACAAAATTTGTTTTCATTACAAATAGTAAATGATAAAGTTCCGGTTAGGAAGGGAGAAGAAATTCTTGAAAATCTCAGTTTAAGAAATTGGGCCGTTTCCGTATTCTGACCACCTAGTCCAAACTCACGGCTCGTAGCAAAAGAGTTAAAGCCGTCTGTTAAATACTGGAGCTTAAATCAAATATGCTGCTGTATTCACCAGGTAAATGAATGAAATACACAAAGTGGATCTAATTATAACTTACAAGGAGCTGCGGTAGCTCAGTAGGCAAAGGCAACGCTCTCGTAACTGGAGAGTTGAGGGTTTGGAGCCTGAGCCGGCCTAAGATCCGCCTTGTTCGTTAAAGGTGACTGGGGCACGTAAATTAGATTCGTGGTAACAATGTCCTCCAAGTTATCAATCAATACCTTTGCAGGCCAAGCGTATGGGTCTTTTGCTTGGTCCTTGCTTCAAAATTACGATGACCCACTTGAGCATAAGTCGTACTTTTACCCTTGTGCTGGTTAAAAACGAAAGGCGCACCCCTTTGCCTTAATACCAGTAGCCTCCGGCTCATTCGTGCTTGGTTTGACCAAAGGGTACAAGTCAACAACAACAACAATAATAATTTACAAGGTACAATGGATCTACTACAGCATTGATGATTTCGTTAATGATGTATTTATGTATGCATGCAAAAGCTTCTGTATATATGTACGTACTTTACATGTGTGTGTGTAATATACGAGATTGAAAATTCACTGTACTTTGGATTAAGCCCATTGGGAACCATGGGCATAATTTGGGAAGGGCAATGGGGATAAAATGCCCCCCACCAGTTTTTTTAGAGAATGAGCAAATTTCCTGTTTTGACCCACCAATTTTTTTAGGTTTTATTTTTATTTTAAATTTTCGATTCGCCTTTTCGCCCACTCAGTTGAAACTGCCAAATTATGCCCTCGTCGGAACCTCCCTGAAAAAAATATTCTAGCTACGTCACTATTTAAAATTATGGGATATTTTCTTATAATGAAGAATTAAGACTTCTTAAATCTTCTATTTAAGAAGATTTTTTAAATGTTCTGGAAGAGTATTTGTGAAATATAACTTACACTAAAGAGCCAAAACATTATGACCACCCCTACATTTTGCAATGAACAAGACTGGATGACCTGAAAGGAATTTAACTGCTGCTGGAGAGTCTGAAGAAAAATTCTTTCACTTACTTCTGTATGTGATGGGAAAGGCTGGTCTAAGCAATTTTGATAGAGGGCAGATTGTAATGGCTCGAAGGCTCGGAACAAGTATTTCCGAAACTGCACGACTCGTGGGTTATTCGCGATCTGCAATTGTTAGTACTTATGCAAAGTGGATGAATGACGGTGAAACCAGCAGTAGACGACATAGTGTTGGACGTCCACACGCTAACAAAGAAAAAGGTCGTCGGAGATTGTCTCGCATGGCGAAGCAAAACCGGAGCCAAACAGTGGCTCAGCTGACAACCCAATACATTGTAGGGTCAAGTAGAATAGTATCGGAGCACAATGTTCAGCGGACACTGTTGGATATGGGGCGACGCAGCAAACGTTCCACTCGTGTGTCTTTGCTAACCAAGTGGCATCGCCAACTGCACCTACGCTGGGCCCGGGAACATAGCGACTGGCCAGTGGATCAGTAGGAGAGAGTTGCCTGGTCAGAGGAATCACGGTTTGTCATTCATCACGCCGATGGCCTTGTCAGAGTATGCTTCTTCCAGGTGAACAGTTGCTCCCTCAATGTACAGTAGGTCATACACAGGACGTTGGTGGCGGTATTATGCTTTTGGGGGACGTTCTCTTGGGCGTCTCTGGGACCCGTGGTTGTGGTAGAGCAGACCATGAATGCTACAGGGTATCTAAAGATCATTGCTGACCAGTTGCACCCTTACATGGCCTCTGTTTTTCCAGCTGGAAATAGAATGTTTCAACAGGACAATGCTTCGTGTCACAAAGCTAAAATTGTGTTGGTGGGGGTTCAGGAAGATGATGCTGAATTTTAGTTAATGTCCTGTCCACCTAACTCACCGGATCTCAATCCGATAGAACACATTTGGGTTGTAATGGGACGGCAGCTCAGAGTTCAAAGACCACACATTCGCAATATCTCGAATTTGCATAACCGTTGCTTAAACATCTGGTACAATCTGTCTCCGGCTATCTACCAAGGACTTGTGGCATACATGCCAAGGCGGAATGAAGCTGTGTTGCACGCCAAAGGTGGGCCAACTCGTTATTGACAGGTGGTCATAATGTTTTGGTTCTTGGGTGTACATACATAGCTACCAGAAGGACTATAGTTTTAAAAGAGAGAATAATGAGGGAAAAGGAGTTTTCAAGTACAAAAGTGGAGCGAAGTGAGCGAAAGTAAGCATAAGTAAAGAGAAGGAGTGTCATAATTTTTTTTTAACTTTGAAACCTCCCCGAAAAGAAATTTTGGCTTGAATACTCCATGACGATGAAAGTGATACTGCAATGCTGACCTCCGGGGATAGGGAGGAATGTGAATGACCAATAAGGTTTCACATGCTGAAGTTCAATCCTTTATTTCCACGCTAGATTGTGTGTTTAAGAATTATGAAGTAAAAGTTTTAATTGGATACTACCTGATCTCCATATTTTATGTAACATTTTATAGGCATATTGTGATTTTTCAATTATTAAATTAATACAGAGGCTGTTTGGACATTTTTTAGACGATTTTGGTTAGCGGTATTAAAAATCGTTTGTTGCAAAATAAATAACAGCAGTTGTACTATGTTTTTAAAAGTCAAAATTATAGTCTGTGGTTTGAGAGGTTTGTTTTTATTCAAAATGACGTTTTTAACGAAGCAGTGGTTCGAAGTCTATATTTATGCTTTTTCCGAAGAGAAGTATTCATTTTCGTTATCCAAAAACGATTTGAGAATCATGGTTTTGTGATATCTAAAGCGTCGATTCGTAATATCGTCAAAAAGAAAAGGGGGGAAAAACGTCAAATTGGAGCCTCAAGTGGGACAAAATTTCCAAACAAATATCCAAGGAAAAAACGAACAACGTTGGAAGAACGTTGTTCAATGTTAAAAGAAAGTCCCCTTAGTCAAAGGACAGTTGCAAAATTATTAAAATGCTCGGTGTCCACTGTAAACAAAATGATAAACCTTGATTTAAATCTTAAGAAAGCGACAAAACGCAATTTGCATCCCTTTCTCTAAAGCATATCGCTAAAAGCAGGACATGCTGCAGAATTCTGTATTGTATGAGAAACATTTATCCAAAGAAAAATGGAAAAAAAATTGTCACAACAGAGGAATCATGGGTATATTTAAATGATGACAACAAAAAATGAGCCATTTATTATCATAAAAGGGGAGAAAAAAATTTAAGTACATGGTTTAAAGAATCGAAAGAAAGTTTTTCTAAGGGATTCATGATTGCTGTTGGTTTTTCATATAATGGCAAGTTAAAAATAAAGAGGTTTGAAAAAAATGTCAAGATTAACTCCAAATACTATCAGGAACATATTTTATAGCCAATGTTTCTGAATGAAATACCATCGTTTTTATCCGCAACGCCATCCATCTGTGGAACTCCATCAAGACAAAGCTTAGCAGTCACACATCAAAATCCACTGTAAATTTCCTAAAATAAATGGAACAGAAGGCCACAAACTTCCTTGATATCCCTACTAAATCTCCCGATGTATCACCTATGGATTTTTGTGCTTTCGGACTTTTAAAATCTGCATTATCCAAACGTCGTCCCACAACCTTTACAGGATTCTGGAAAGCTGTTCAGAAGGAATGAGATAATGAGATAATACCTCTTCTGGCACTTCAAAAGGCATTATTATCCTGGAAATTACGGTGCCGCAAGATAGTTCAGAATAAGGGCTATCAAAATTTCAAACACAAGAATTTTGTGTAATTTAGTTTTGTGACTACAATATACATTGTTTGAAAAATGTGTGAACAGCCTCTGTATTTACTTACTTTTGGGGATTTATCATTTTTTGGACCCATCCCTGAACCATCTACATTTTTTTGGTCTGGCAAGTCGGAGGAGTCGTATTATAGCCGTAATCTTTCCACTTAAGCATCAAATAGAGTCAATTTTATGTAATTTAGTTTTGTGACTACAGTATACATAGTCTAAAAAATTTGTGAACAGCTTCTGTATCTTTATCAGTGATATATTAGGACCAAGGTATACAAATTCTACTCATTTGGGGGTGAATATTCTATAAAAAATTTTTATGTTATGTTGTAACTCGTTCTTCTGTTGTAGGAAAACCTACATTAAGTCCAATAGATCCTGTCACAATATGCGACTGGTCCATGACTAAAGGTAATATGCGGTTTCACATTGAGTAAGAGACCACGAGGGCCTTCGAAAACGGATTGTGGTAGTGTGACTTAATAAATAGGTTAAAATAAATAGGTAAGCGTAATATCTTCAAATAAAAACAAATAACTCGAAATCCCTCATTAAATTTTAAAAATGAAATGATAACTGTATAAAAATTGCAGAATTCACCATTACGAAGTATTATTTACAAATTTGATGAGAAATCTTTCTAATGAAGAAGCAATTTGAACTCATCATTCGATGACGGGTAATTTTCTAGTGACGTAATAGGTCTACAAGGAAGCAATGTAGTATCCACATCAGGGATGCTATTCACAGGGACTCTAAACGTTCGGAATAGTCGATTTTTTTCGTCTGGCTACGTCATTATGACGAAAGTCCCCTCCAGAGTAGCAAAAGCTCCCATCTTCGACATAACCCAACGTGACGAAATGCACTTCTCGTGACATCATTAGATAATCTAGTGGTGTATATGATCGCCGTGAGTAGCAGCCCAGATTTTTTAAGCTTCTAGTACATCTTGAATAGGAAAAGTATAGGGCGATTTCACGCAGCAGTGTACATTTCAACTTATGACGATTCTGGTTTTAATTTCAAACGAAAGGGCAGCTTATTGTTTGCCTATTGGCTATCGTAAACATGAAAATGAATGGGAAGGGCTTTATAACTGTTTATGACGTTGCATGAAATCGCTCTATTGGTTTTTTCCAATGTATCTGGCAATGCAGAAGATATCTTTATGCCAACACGCTTCGAAGCTGTTACTCATTTAGCGCCACATGGGAGGCACATGCATCTCAAGGAATTCTACAGATGCGAATCCCATTCTCTTGGCTAAATCCTTCTAATTTAGAAGCAGGAGCCAAGAGAAGATTCTCCAGCCCTGCTCTGCCACCTCCAGAGGTATCGTTTATTAACTTGGAAGACTTTGCATCCACGAACTTATTTTACGTGCTCCACGAACTATTAATGAATACATCGGATCTTTGGCCGGCTCGAGCCTCAAACTCACAACTCACCAGTTCGATGATGCCTTTACCGACTAAACTGCCGTGGCTGTCGAGGAATATATTGTAATCACCATAAATTCGACCTCGAAATTTTGATTGATCTTCGCATTTTGGACTATGAAAATGGCTGTTACCACATGTAATGTGGCCTCCACACTATGGCCAATAGTTCACCACTCCAGTACTGGTCCTGACGGCGACCTTGAACTATGGTTCACGGGTTGCATCCATACACTGGACCACTAAAGGAACAGAGAGCGTGTGTGCGTCAATAGTGTCTTTGTTATGTGTGCACTTTGTTAGCGCTGGAACTCTGGTGTTTGTTTAGCATCCACACTATGGTCAATTGTTCACCACTTAGTTCAAGGGTTGCATCCACACACTGGGCTGCTAAATGAGCCGAGAGCATGGATTCGTCCATAGAGTCTACTGCTCGCTTTAGTTGCGCATCTGGCTGCCTTTGACCTTTGGAAGAAAACCGCTTCCGAAGCCATCGTCCGCCAAGGTCATTTTATCGTCTACCACCCTCGACCACGATAAGCCATACCCCCTCCAGCCGGTGGTAATGACTTGCTGTGGGCCGTAGTGTGGAGGGGCCTTTGGAAAAAAAAAACACTTCTGTAGCTCTCTTTCAAGATCATTTTATCGTCTGCCATCGTCGACCTCGATACACTATACCCCCTCCAGACAGTGGTAATGGCTTGCAGTGTACCATAGTGGAGAGGGGCCTTAAGAAATATTTCAAGACGCAAATAAAGAAGGGGCTATTCGAGTTAGGTGGACGGACATCTTCATTCACATTTGGTCTTATGGCCAAACCGGGGAATTTACACTCGAAGGTTAAATCCCGAATGATCTCGTGCTTTTCGGCCGGGAAATTTTCTTACCGGAGTCACCGGCTGTTTGACCAACACCTGCTGCTGTTTTAATGAAGCTTCGAACCGGAAACCGAAAACTGGGGAAAAAACCGTTATTTTGGTCGGAACGAAGATTGGAACTGAACAGAAAAATATCGGTTTATTTTGGATCGATATATCTGTAACCATTTTGTTCTGTAACCAACTTATCAATATTTTGTAATTTAATGTCATCCATACAATTATCGTCATTACATGTACATTGCTTTTTGATTTCCTGTTTTGATGTCCACTAGTACTTTTCTGTTACAGCTTCAAACGAAACTACTTGTAGAAAGCAAATTTAATTCAGTTGAATGTTCAGTTGCCAAACACGATTTTGATAGTTGATAACACTACCAATACTCGCCAACTCGTATCGTACATGCTGGTTAATTTTATCATTTCACATAGTATACCAATTACAAAAAGAATAAAATCTAAATTTTGATAGAATTATATATTTAGTATAACTGAGTGCATGAAATAAAATTATTCCTTCGGAACTGAACCGAAAACCGTTATTTTTGGCGGAACGAAACTGAACCGATATATAAATATAAATATAAATATAAATATATAAATATATATATATATATATATATATATATATATATATATATATATATATATATATATATATATATATATATATATATATATATATATATATATATTAGTTGAACCGGAACGAAAAAAAATTACATTTCGAAGCCCTGGTTTTAATACTTTGGCTGTGCCTTGGCATTCTGACGTCACAGCGAGAGAACTATAAATCACATCTGCTCTAAAGAATAATAGAGATTAGGTCGAACTAATGTTCAACACATAATGTTTATGACGCACATAACGTTCTTGTAAATTATGCTTTAGCTCAAATTCTAAGCTGTGAAGAAGGAGATAAGCTGCTACGTGTTATCACCATTGTTTCTTTTGAGAACAAAAATAGCACCGTGAAATGAACTTGTAGACTGTTTAAAAGAATTTTAAGCAGGAATTCATTTGGGCATAAGAATGACATTTTTTTCATAATTTCTCTCTAATCTTTATAAACAACAATTATAATGATAATGAATACATTTCAGTTGCTTCTTTTAAATTCTACTAGCAATAATTGTCGTAAAATAATTTAATATCAAATCCGCATATCTCTGTCAATTACAAGAAAAAGTCTTCTCTAATTTTTTTCGTTTAATTCTTTTTGTTAAATTTTAACGTTGACTAAAAAATAGTTAAGTAAAGTTTTTTTAAATTAAATCCAAGCATTTACCTTTTTTTAAGGCATAACTCTTTTATTAAATTTAAAAATATCACTCTAATTATTTTGCTTCTTTTCAGTTGAGAACATAGCTAGAGCGATTAGTTTGTAGTCGCGGATAGTGCTTCTTAAAAATGCTTTAACTCGTTTTAGAGCTAAATGTTATATCTCAGCTTCAACAGTAATAATTTAAATAGTAGAAACAGCTAACAACATTTGTAGGTCTCCATCAATGTAGTAAAATCTTTTCTATAGTAATTTGTAGGAAACTAAAAGCACTAGTCATATTTCTGAAAACATTTCAATTTTTCTCTTTAAAAACAATATTGAAAAAATATAATTGTTTTAGTTTTGAAATATTGATTTTATTAACCCTGAGTTATTTCTGCCAATTCCATATCGATGCGTATTTTAAATCTAAGTTATTATGGACTGCACAGAATAAAATAAAATAAAAATGAAGTATAAACAACTTTGAATACGCAGCATGTCACATTACTAATTAGCTATCGTTTTGAACATCAGATGATGCCATTTGTGAAAAAGGAAAAACTTCATGAAAATAAATTTATTTGGTATTACACGTAAAATAAATACTGTAAAATGGAAGTTTATAAAATGTAAAGAGATTCGTTATGATTTCAGTCTATGTATCTACCGAAAATGTAAATTTATGTGTGATATTCGAAAAATCATAAAGTATAGATCCAAATAAAAAATTTATAAATCATAAAAATTACATAAAAACTCTATTTTTAGCGATATCTAAAAAGGGATACCAAGCATTAATGGGCTATTCCGTTTTAGAGCTCAGAAGCAATCAGAATTTATGAATTTCTACATCTACTTCTCACATTCATTGTTTTCCAATTCTGTCCCCTTGAAAAAATGATGGATTGAGGTTCCACCGTAATGAATCGGCAATATATATATTTTCTTTTGAAATGCGTAGCCATTACTTCATGAAAAAGCTTTAAAGTTGAAGGTTATTTCGCCAGAGTTTTTGATGAATTCACCTACCAAGTCATTTAAAAAAAAATCTCATTTAGAAACCTAAATACATCTTTTCCTGTCTGTAGAGGAATGAAAATTTATTACACATACATATCCGTATCCTTTTGTTTCGCAGAGATGTCAAATAAGTTAATTTGTATAAGCTTTTGTTATAATCGTGAAAAACTCCATACGTATTTGATAACTGAAAGACATTCATGAAATTTATTCCACTAATTAATTCGTTATTAGGAAAGAGTAAACTGTCAAAGAAGTATTATAAGTTTGGGTCAAGGTCTTACAGTGCTAATCAAAATAATGATTAGTGCTGCCATCTAGTATATAAAATAGTACATAAATATTGTCAATCTCAGAAGACTGAAAATATAATTATAATATTGAAAATATTTAACCTTAATATATTTACAAAAAGATGCAAAGCTGGAATATAGTTGTAGATTACAAGGAGTGTAAATAATTAAATACAATAGAAGAATTTAATTAATTTTAATAAATTCATTTAGAACTTTGTGAAACTAATTCCGACAAGGTCATCCTATAATGTTTATCGATTAATGCGTTGTAAGCTATGATCTAACATTCAACTTTATTGATGCAAAAATTATTTTAAAATCTCAAAATTAAGATAAATTTTCAAATTATTTTTTTCATTCCGGTTTATACAAAAATATAAGTTTATTTAATATATTTCGAAAATTTTGCTAAATTACAAATCTAGATTAATTTATCTTTAAATTTATATCTCCTTTTAGAACAAAGTAAAAATATACTAATAATTTGTTTTTTAGCGTTTTCAATACATCATCTGAGATAAAACGTCTCGATGATAATTATATTTTATAAACATGACTTTAGTCGACATATATACCTTGTTTAGTAGTGCCATCTACATTTCAATATTCCTACTAAACTTTAACTGAAGAATCATTTAACGATGAGTGAATTAATATCAGTAATATGAATATTGCATTTATTAGTTTGTAGCGGTAAAAATCATAATTAATAAGAAACACCCTATTTTTAAAATTTTGCATTTGAAAGTTGTTAAAATTTCGTGAAGCCTTTAAATTATAGCTATATATCTTTATAATAAAAATTTTAGTAACATTTTACAATGTTAAATTTAATTAAAAATTATTCTGAGAATTACATCATTTACCTTTAGAAATCAGTTTCAGAGATTGAGAGATTTTAAAGGTATTTGTTTACCTATTCCTGCTTAGAAAATTATAGACAAAAATTGATAATGTAGTAGTTTTGAAATTCATAATCAGAGGTTTAATAGAAATTATTTTCCTTTTAAATCACATATGAACCTGTAATGTAGCATAGAGTGGGAAAGAGCAAAGGGGATGATCAACCCTAGTAACAAAATCTTTACTGTTGAATATAATATAAAGGAATATATACTTTTGAAAATTAATGCTAAAATCGATATTCTTCACTGAAAAAAAAAATGTCATCATATTGCAAAACAGTCAGTAGTTTTGAAATTATTTTCCTTTTAAATCACATATGAACCTGTAATGTAGCATAGAGTGGGAAAGAGCAAAGGGGATGATCAACCCTAGTAACAAAATCTTTACTGTTGAATATAATATAAAGGAATATATACTTGTGAAAATTAATGCTGAAATCGATATTCTTCACTGAAAAAAAAAATGTTTATCATACTGCAAAACAGTCAGTAATTTTGGAATAATATAATTGTCTATTAATAATATATTTTCTTATAATAATAACACTATTTTTTAAATAATTTATTAATATTAAAATTCAGAACATATTTTTGATCTTAAATTTTGCTGTCTAGTTTGTAAAAATATTTAATTTGGAGAAAAAAGTTTCTTTGTAGATTAGTATTGTCTTCGCTCCGAAAGATTTTATGTTTACAGTGATATCAAATTTTATAGGGGGTGGCAAATTTAGTATCTGCCATGGGTGGCAAAAACCTACGCTACATCACTGACTGAAACCAAAAGCATTTTGCATGATCAAAGTCAGAACCGCTTAAAACTGTAGGTCGTGACCCCAAGTGAAGTCATGGGACCTAAAGCAGGGGTCGCCAAAAAATCTTAGCAATTTTCCCATTTTTTTGACTTATTCTAATAATTTTATAACTACCATATATATTTACCGAATGTATCGGAAAATAGATAAACAAGTGTCACAAGTGACATAAATGCGGTAGAGTTCAAACACCTTTCGTCGAAATATCATCTAATTTAATTTCTTTTTATTATTGTATTAAATTTTTAAGTTTGTAACTTCTTTAAAATGTCCACATTGTTCTTAAATTAAAAATTAAAGTGAAACAAAAAAAAATTTTTAGTTTCATTTTAATCTTGTTCAAATTACTCATAAAAAGAGAAAAAAAACATACTTGCCAAGTTACATAAACAGTTTATTAAACAGTCTTCACCGGTAACATTTATAGCATCTCTGGCACCTTTCACACAAAAGAGGATTAAGAACCGAAATTCTATAAAGGAAACTCCTCTTCATTCAATCAAATTGAACCATGTAAACGATTTTCGAAATATTGCAACAGAACATCACATGACCTTAGAGAAAGTTCACACGAAATCCCACCCTCGCAACATAGACTTGTCCCGAACGAAAATAATAAAAAATAATAAATATATATACATTTTTGCCCTCTTCCTGTTCTTTATTTTTTCCAGTCTTTTTTTTTTTTTTTTTTTTTTTCTGTTTACCTCTTTCAGTTGCGGTTGTTCGCTTAGAGAATCGTGTAGTTCATCACATGTGCTATCGATACCGAATTCCTGGAATTCCAAAAGATTTCTAGCATGAAAGAGAGTGACACAGATATTATCTGATTCTCTTGAATAAATTTGCTCTGAAAAATACGGTCATGAATTTCTTCATTTTTAATGACACAAGTTCAAACTGTTACATGGCAAAATTTAATTCTTTTTTGAAGATGATTATTAAAAATGTTACTGTTCTATTCTACGACTCTATGTGTAGAGAAAACAGGTTGAAGGGGAAAAGATCCAAATATTTATAAATATATACTTAACACAAATACAGGGTTATATATTACATTTAACATTATCTGAATAAAGGAGCCAGTTGAAATTCAAAAACTTTTTCTTCTTGAGAAGATGTGTGAAGCTGTTGCCATTCTCTTATTTGAAAAATATTCATGAGACAGCAGATTCACGACAAATTTCTTATTTTATTCATTACAGGTTAATGCCTTTGAGATAACTACACAAAAAGTGTTTATATGTGTGTGTGTGTGTGTAATATATCATATTTGTTACACCTAAAATATCTAAAATTCTCCTTTTTTTTTTCTCCTTCTCATTATACAATACCAAATTTTCCAGCCGTAAAGTGTCAGATTTAAAGGAGAGTTCTTTTTACCCATCTCTGAAAACTAACGGTGGAATAAATGGTAATTTTCTGTCCACTAGCCACATTTTTCACCTGTCCCAAGAAAATAGTTTCGCTTCTCTAATCATTATTTTGCTGCCTGTGTATTTTTCCAGCTAAATTAAATGATCAAGGTTCACTCTTTACCCCCCCCCCTTCTGGTTTTTGTTGAATTTTGAAATTGATTATCCTGATTTGTTTACCATCCGCTGATTTCTTAATAGTCTGTGTAGAGCCCTATATATGTTCCAAGAACGATTGTTACGAATTTCACAATATAAAAATATTAATGGCATATAACCCCATCTGTATGTAAAATTTGCCTTTTCTGAATGCAGCACGGTTTTCTTTTATTTTTCTAGTCTGTCTAGGCTATTTCACTTGATGTGGTATTGTTTTCAATCCATTCAAAACTAGCTATAAACAAACAAAATAAATAAAAGAAATGTAGCTTTTGGTTTGTAACATCGGAACAAAAACAAGCGTTAACATCTGTTGTAATCATTATAAGGCCGAGACAAGGATTTTTGGAAATTCAGGAAAACGTAAAGAAAAACGATATTTCAGACAAAAATGGAATATTCCATCATTTCTGATAATTTAAAAATTATACAAATCATTTCCTTCGATAGGTTGGATACCCATGCAAAAATTATTACTATTATTATTTTCATCATTTTAAATATTTTTTTGAAAATTGATTCATTTATCTATTGTATCTATCTGTATTAATAAAGAGAAGTGTTTGTGTGTTATGTCTGATTAATTTGTCTAATTGATTGAAAATTTGTACAGGTATTGTTTGTGACACCATCCAAAATTTCTTGAAGCCATTTCTTTTAATTCCATAAGTCGATTATTTGTTCTATTTTTAAGCCACTTTTATTGTGCATTTCTTCCTATGATTTCAAACATTGCTTTCAAAATCAGCCGCAGACGATAAGTTTGTCGTAATTTAGCTTAAATAAAATAGCAAACGAGCTTGTTTTCAAAATTAAATAGAACGTTAATGCACATTATTCCATGGTTTTAGCATTATTTTAACAAATCCAAAATAGCAGATACCCACCTAAAATATTGGCCTGCGTTGTACTTTCAGTTCTATTTTATGAAAAATATCATCGGAATTAAATATGATTATAATATGGAAACAATGGGGACTATACCGTTAGAAAGGGCATGAGTAAATCGTCAAATATTGCCAAATATGGCGCTTCAATGCATCATAATTTTTTTTTAAATTAAAACAGCCCGCAGAAGTATTTTTTAAAAGATCACTTGACGCCACTGTTAATACATACCCATACTAAAGCTGTACTCGAAGTTACTAGTGCAAATATGAGAATACTTTTATGTCGTTTATCCCTTTCAGTAAAATAATTTCAAGAATAAAAAAATTTAAAATTACCTCTTCCTCTACTTTGGAAGTTCTGGTTATCTATTATGTCATATCATCTCAATGCTTTCTAAGAAAGACGAAAAAGAAATGACAACATAAAATGAAAGAGATATTAGAGTGCTTATAGAGAAGCGAGTACTGATTAGGGGCTGTCCACAAATAAATAATGTCGGACTTGCAGAGCTGGAAGGGTTTGTGAAATTGTGACGTGGGAGGGAATAATGAAGAAGTAGTGTGACATCACATGTTATGATTAAAAATCAGCAGATTAAATTTTGAAATTATTTTAAAATTACCAAGATTTGAAGGATATATTTTTTAAATTGGGTCGAAAGCAATTTTCATGTGATTTTTTTTTTAATGTGATAGATTTTTTTATGTATGTGATTATTATTATTATTATTATTATTTGCAAAACCTAATAAATTCTATTTAAAATTCTAAAATTCTACTGTTTCAATTTCTTTTTTACATTAATATTTTATTGTTATTGTATATTTGTTATGCTTGTCTATGTTAGTATTGTATGTTAATTGAATTGTGACAGTTAGTGACAAATTAGGAAGGGGGGGACGGGACTGTGACATCACATATTTTGGTTAAAATAAAAACGTTTAAAGAAGAGCGGAAATAGTAAATAATTCCAATACCTTAATATTTTATAACTAGCATATAGACCGTCATATGACGGGATTAGTAAAAGTTTTAAATTTCCAGAATTGTAAAGTACCTTATGAGGCAGGTAAACGAAGTTTGTATTTTGGCTGAGAATTATCTGGTACAAGTTCAATAATTTGTTTATCTTCATTTGTTACTCTTCAATTTATTTACTCCTCTAAAGTCTCCCGATACTGTGAATGCAGTTTAGAATCAAATTGAATTCATTTAGTTAAATCGTGTGGTAATGTATAAAAAACAAACGAAGAAACTTCTTAATTTTCATAGATATATAGCTTAACCACTAGATATTTATTAGTCCCTGAATGAGACCAGTAGGCTATTAAGAAAAGAATTTGTTGTTTAATACTGGAGATAAAATTTTCATTGCAACAAAAAATAATCGATGATTAAATTTAAAATTATCACATATGTACCTAATTTATTATTTAAACCAAATATAAAAGAAAATTATTTACGTAATATATAAAATCAGTGATAAAACGTATGAAAATAAGGCAGACGATATTTAAGGAAGACTAAAAGACGAGAAAAATCTTAACCCTGATAAATGGTAATTGTATTCATTGAAATAAAAAGAAGAACCTTTAAGAATATTAAGAAGTTAAGAAGTGGTTTCTTATTGAAATAGAAAGAAGTGGTTTCTTTTATCTTCTGAGAGTCGGCTACATTACGTTCATTGGTTATTACTATACTAGCATATAGGCCGTCATATGACGGGATCAGTAAAATTTTTAACTTTCTTGAACTGTAAAGTGCCCTATAAGGCAGATAAAAAATGTTTTTTTTTTTTTTTTTGCAGAGAATTATCTGGTACACTCTCAATAATTTGTTTATCTTCGTACTCCTCTAAAGTCTCCTGATACTGTGAATGCCGTTTAGAATCACGTCGAATTCATTTAGAAAGATAATTCAAAGTTTTCTTAGATACGTCGAAATCATCGTTAAGTTCTCCCTATTTTTTTTTTGCCACAGTATTTAATGAAAGTAAAGGAATGAAACTATTCTTTCCACTACACCCTGCAGTTGATAGAATTTACTGTTAATACAGGTGATAAAATTTTCATTACAACAAAAAATAATCGATGATTAAATTAAAAATTATCACATATGTATTCAATCTATTATTTAATCCAAATATAAAAGAAAATTATTTAAGTAACATCTAAGTTCAGCGATAAAACGTATGAAAATAATGCAGACGATATTTAAATAATTTAAAGTAAGAAATGATTCAATGAGATGGTTAAAGAAATGACGTCATATGGGTAGAAAAGAAAGTTATTTTTACTATTTATTATGTGATAATCTTAATCGCCTGCTCTTCGCCCGGGAAAATAGGGCTTGATGTAAGGGCATTAAACGCTCGATAGGGGGGAAGGGGTAGATTTCGAACGTTTTAAAGACTTGTTTTGAATTTTGCTAACTCTAACTCATCAAGAATCCAATATGGATGCCTCCATCCATTCCAGGTCCAACCGCTTCATAAATTCGAGGACAGACGGGCAGATGACTTAGGCTATTATTATATAGGGGATTGCATATATAATTTTATGAATGTTCATATAATTAATGTTACAAATGAAATGAGATCATAATTCCAAAATTTTTTCCTTTTTTTATTTAGTCTGTTTTAGAGTATTTTGTGTTCATAAAGTAAAGATAAGATTTAAAGCAAAATCTATTAAATTACATTTAAAATTCTAATTGTATTCTAATTGTATATTATGTTTTTGTTATAAACATTTATTTTTAATTCATACAAATTAATTACATGAAGCATTGTTATTGTTATATTTGCAGATGTCATTAAAACACATACTTGTTGTTCTATGACGTAGTGATTTGCTTCTAAACTGCAAGTGTATGTTTATGTAATATTGCTTGAAACATTTTAAGGGGGAGGTACTACGTGGAATTGGGGATGGTTTGTAACAAAAGTGGGGAGGGTTTAAAAACAATGTGAATTTATGGACAGCCCCTTAGAAAAAAATGCTGATAAGATCCAGTTATTTATCGCAGCAACAGCAAAAGTTTTCAGATTGTGTCGGCTCAAGTTAGATGGCTTCACACAGACACGCTCATACTTACATGTGCATGGTATATGTTTATATATAGATCTAATTATACATGCATTTCTATATTTATAACAGGGTACAAAGTATTGGCAAGAATTACTATGTCTTGAGAATTCATACCTGTTCTATACAAGAGGCGGGAAAGTGGTATTTTTATTCTATTTTTGGATTCCATTGATTAAGGAGCTTTAATCTTGCTGGCAACTTTTGTATTTATTGATTTTTTGTATGTGTTTAGATTCACGGTAGCTCAGTTGTTTAAAATATCGATCTCGTAAACAGAGAGTTGTGAGGATCAAATATTTGCCATGCTCATTGGTGGCGGCTGAAGAACGTAAAGGTCCCCCCACACTATGGCCCACTGCAAGCCATGACCACCATCTGGAGGGGGTTTGGCTTATCATGGTCGATGGCGGCAGACGGATAAAATAGCCTTGGCGAACAATGGCTTCGGAGGCGGTTTTTCTCCAAAGATCAAAGGCAGCCAGATGCTCAGTAGATCCTATGGACGAATCCACGTGTTTGGCTCATTTAATGGCCCAGCGTGTGGATGCAACCCATGAACCATCGTTCAGAGCCACCATCAGGAAGTGGTGAACAATTGGCCATAGTGTGGAGGTTGCATAAAATAGCTTCGTGGTCGCAATGTCCTCCAAGTTTCCAAACGACCTCTGGAGGCGGCATGTTAATCCTGGGGTCTTCTGATTGGTCACTGCTTCTAAATTGGGAGGACACATTTTATTTGTGTTTCTCCACAGTAAAATTTGCAGCCTATATGATGCTCACATTATTGTATAATAACACAACACTGTGATATAATATGTATAAATGTTAAAATAATTCTGAGGGCGTATCATGAAATCAAATGGCATATAAAGAATTCACGTGGTGTCCACATCAGATTTTATTAGTTAAGAGGCTGGGGCAAGTAAAATAGGCAAATCGCAGTTGCAGTGTCCTCTAAATTACTAAACGGTACCTGAAAAAGTGCCAGACGATCCCTGGGTTTCCTCTGCATTGCCTAGCTTTTAAATTATGAGGACCCATTTTGTTTGTGCTGGGAGTAATTTTAGCCGCCTATGTGGTGCTTTTAGGTGCTTTTATAATAAAAGGATCAACAAATATCTGCAGCTTGTAGTGGTGAATGCTATAAAAACAACCCCCCCCCTTTCATTGGAAATAATAAACTTTGAGTTTTCTTCTACCCCCCGTCCCACCTCTAACTAACGCCTGGTTACAAAGCCAAGGTCAAGGTAATTGGAGTTTAACGGAGTACCTAGCGAAGTGGAAAGTTTTCACTTTAACCTCCGAACGTGAAACAGATCAAAACATCCATTTAGGCATCAATGCAAAAATAATCCAAACAAAAATTTAATACACTCCAGCTCCCAAAGGAAGCGAGGAGGTGAGTACGTTCTCATAAAAAATTATGAGTAACCAACGCTTTGTCTAATTAAAGGATAATTAGACTGGAACCCTGACTATGACCAGTAGGTATGGTAATTAACAATACACAGTAATCAATGCAATACGGACCTCAAAAATTAAAAAGAAAAAGAATAAAAATTACAGGGATTATAAAAAAGTGCAACTTGGGACAAAAACACAAAATATCAAAAGCGACAGCACAAACTAAAATAATATATTTTTGCATTTCACAAAATTTTTTAATTCTTATTTAGCATTTTTAAAATTTTTTCTAACATAAAATAAGACAGAACATAAAAAAACAAGACAGACATTAAAAAAAACAGAACATTAAAAAAACAAGACAGAACATTAAAAAAAAAAACAAGACAGAACATTAAAAAAAACAAGACAGAATATTAAAAAAAAAGACAGAACATTAAAAAAACAAGACAGAACATTAAAAAAGACAGAACATTAAAAACAAGACAGAACATTAAAAAAAGACAGAACATTCAAAAAACAAGACCGAACATTAAAAACAAGACAGAACATTAAAAGAAACAAGACAGAACATTAAAAAACAAGACAGAACATTAAAAAAACAAGACAGAACATTTAAAACGAGACAGAACATTAAAAAAAAGACAAAACATTATAAAAAAGACAAAACATAAAAAAAAGACAAAACATTAAAAAAAGACAGAACATTCAAAAAACAAGACCGAACATTAAAAACAAGACAGAACATTAAAAAAAAGACAAAACATTAAAATAAACAAGACAGAACATTAAAAAAACAAGACAGAACATTAAAAAAACAAGACAAAACATTAAAAAAAGACAGAACATTAAAAAAAGATAGAACATTAAAAACAAGACAAAACATTAAAAAAAGACAGAACATTCAGAAAACAAGACAGAACATTAAAAACAAGACAGAACATTAAAAACGAGACAGAACATTAAAAAAAAGACAGAACATTAAAAAAACAAGACAGAACATTACCTGCACACACACACGTATGTGTATGCAGGGGCGTACGAAAGAGGATTCCCCCCCCCACCACCACCACCACCTTGAGCTCAGACAAAATGGCAAAAATTAAAACTTTAGTAAAAATTATACGAGCTATTATTTTTTAGAATTATGAACCCCCCCCCCTTGAAAAAATTTTGCCTACGCCACTGTGTGTATGTGTGTATAATAAAACACGTCGTAACAGAGTTTCGGCATGTATTTATGGCAGATTTCGAATACTGTTTTTTACAGTAATTTTTGAAAACTCGTAACTGAGTACGGTTACCACTGAAAGATTCATTCCTTGGAGAAAGAAAATTCGGCACTTTTGATCATCGACTTTGTGGGACCACCTCTTAGACTTTACTCGGATCAACGTACTTTGAAGTTCTGGTTAGTTCGAGACCGCGTTCGGTCATAGGCACCAGCATAGAGCCGGAACAGTCGAGAAAATTCGAGGACGCGAATTCATCAAGAGTTTGGAATTTAATAGGAACACTTGCCATAAGACGAAGGTGAACGTAACAAAAGCGTAGGTTGAATGGACAAAGAAAATGACCATTTTGTAAAATATTTCAAAAGAACAATTGTTAAATCTGTGACAATAAAAGTTCAACTAAAGCCGTTTAGTTAACTGAAAATGTACATTAATAATGGCTAAATCAGGCATTTTAAACTAAAGAAGGAGGAACATCTCAGCAATAGAAAAATGTCCTTTGAAAGAAAAAAAGAATGTTAAAGTTGGTATGTATCTGACGTATTGGAAGTCCTTTAGTTTAATGTTAACCTGATGGAAAAATAAAATTATTTATAAAAAATTAATTCCTGAAATCTTGCAACTGAGTCTGATAGCCAACCAAAGGGAAGTTTCCATGAACTGATTACTGCTAAAGCTGACAGATTGCTCTAAAACCAGTTAAAGCAATTTTAAATATACCTATCCCTGAGGACAAACTAGGCTCTTGAATCTCTAGTTTTTTCTTTATATATATATATATATATATATATATATATATATATATATATATATATATATGTGTGTGTGTGTGTGTGTGTGTGTGTGTGTAATAAGACGGGCTTCATGATTTGTGGAAGCAGTCATGGTCCATAAAAATGACACCGTTTTAGCTAAAGGCCTTTATTAAGATAACTTTGGAGGACGGGTTCCTACTTCATCATAGGGACAGGACAAACTGAGGGGTCAGCTAGCATGAAGTTATATGTAAAAAGGGCCTTAACACCTGGTCAACATCTGTGGGTTAATTCTGTAGAAAAATCTGCATCCGACAGCATGCATCTCCTTTTTGTTTGGAAATTTTCTAAATTGTCCGCTAGGGCAATGTACAGTTATAATTGGTTAGACCCCTTCTCTGGGGGAGTAAACTGTAGCCTTAGAGGTCCATTTAGGTTAGGGGTTAAAAAGGGGAATGCAAAAGGACGCGAGAATTTTTAGCCCTTGAATTCAGATTTGAAAACCCCTGAGAATTTTCCTTACACATACACACACATGTATATATATATATATATATATATATATATATATATATATATATATATTATATATATATATATATATATGTGTGTGTGTGTGTGTGTGTGTGTGTGAGTGTAAGGAAAAGTAAACAGGAGAGGGAAGTAATGAAGGCATTTTGTATAAACCCCCTGAGACACCCCGAGAAAATTCTCGGGGGTTTTCAAAACTTAAGTCAAGGGCTAAAAATTCTCGCGTCCTTTTGCATTCCCCTTTTTAACCCCTAACCTAAATGGACCACTAGGGCTACAGTTTGCTCCCTCAGAGAAGGGGTCTAACCAATTATAACTCTACATTGCCTTAGCGGACAATTTAGGAAATTTCCAAACAAAAAGGAGATGCATGCTGTCGGATGCAGATTTTTCTACATAATTTTCCACAGATATTGACCAGGTGCTAAGGGCCTTTTTACATATAACTTCATTCTAGCTGACCCCTCAGTTTGTTCTGTCCATATGATGAAGTGGGAACCCGTTCTCCAACTTTATCTTAATAAAGGCCTTTAGCTAAAACGGTGTCATTTTTATGGACCATGACTGCAACCACCCATCGTGAAGTCCGTCTTATTACATATATATAATACATGTTATTTAATATATATATTATATATATACATATATATATATATATATATATATATATATATATATATATATATATATATTATTTATATGCACAATATATTTTCTAAAAGAAATAGAAAATATATAAAAATATTTAAAATTTTTTTTTAGTTAAATAACTTAATTTTTAAAATTAGATATAAAATTGCACATGTAATTAGACATAAAATTTTGGAGCCCAAAAAATCAGAGGTCCCAGACCTACAGCCCAGTAGGCCCGTACTTTAATTAGGCCCTGGTTCTCGCAAAAGACGGGAAAGTCTTTCCAGTTTCTATTTAATGATATACTCTTAAATCATACCAAAAAGTCTTAAAAACTAAATCCTTCGCTGTTCGCTTTAAAAAGTCTCCAAAAATACCCACACGAAAATATTTTTCTTCGAACTAGAGACGTCTAGAACGTCGATATTCTTTCTAAACCCCGACATCGATTTCTTCTGACGATTGCAGTGTATAACAAGAAAATAGAAAGCGAAAATAGAAATACGTTAAAACTTGTCTCTAATGATACCACAGGGACCTTGAAAAATACAATTTATAGAAAAGTTCTCGTCATAGACCAGTGTTTCTCAAACTTTTTATTGGTTGACGGCCCATGCACTAAAAATATCTGAAATTATTTGAAGAACACCTAAAAAGTAATATAAAAATCAAAAGCTGCAAAAGAAAATTTGAAAAGATTTATTAATAAAGATTTTGGAGGCATAACAAATACCATTTCAAAGTTACAAACAGGGCTTCAAACTTGGTTAAATCTGACTGAAAATATACCTTGATTTAATGACATCAAAATAAATTAAAAATTTTAATTTTAATTAATTTTACAAAATACTAGTTCAATGGATGAATCAGTTTTTAAAATATTAATTAAAAATATAAATTATGTACACCTTTTGGTGATTTTGCTCTAAGTAAATAAAGAATGCATTGAGTAAATGAAATTCCAAGAGACCAGAAGAAATATCGTTATAGACAAGTGTCACTGCGTATACATAATTTGATAATCTTAATTTAATTTGTCATAAAAAGCTACTAATACTTTTTAATTTAAATAAAATTTTAAAAAAATACTAGTTACATGAATGAAATAGTTGAAAAAATACTAATTAAAAAACTATAAATGGCGTACATGTCTTGGTAATTTTATATTGAATAAATGAAGAATACATTGAGTTAATGGAATTTCCCGGGACCAAACGAAATTTAGGAAGGTTTCACTGTATATACGTCATTCGATATTCTAGATTTAAATTATCAAAATAAGAATAAATATTAAAAAATAAATAAATAAATAAAATTTTAAAATATCAGATGAAACAAAAACTGTACCCACCAGGTTTCGAACCTGGGACCTTCTGCGTGTTAGGCAGATGTGATAACCACTACACCATGGGTACACAAGACAGTTTGCTAATCTAGTTATCTAGCGTGATATTTATTCAAAAGTTTGAGAAATTTAAAAATATTTGTTAAGTTGAAAGAAAGTTGAAGAACTTTTGTTATTTCTGTTCAAATAAAATCTAAAATTATATCTGAAAAAAAAAAAAAAAAAATCAATTTTATTACAATTTCCAAGGAGCATTTTTGGATCTGCATTCTAATTTTAGGCAAAAATGATCAGTGTAGAGGTATAATAAAAAGTAGAATATTTCATTGCATAATACACAGGTGGTGTAAGGTTCAATAAAAAGACCAAGTTGCCAAATATTTTGACAAAACTTCTTTCGACTGGGGACAAAACTGGACACAGATCAACAATTTTAGCGAAAATTGCATATATAACATATTACACCCACCTATAACTTGTATTTCTGCGTAACTTTCATACTACAACAGAAAAAATTTCAGAATTATTTGAAGTTAAGTTTTTGAGGCGTTAATATATACAAAAATCTAAAAATCAATTATATTTACGATTACAATAATATCTTTATATTTCGTATTCTTTCTCTTCATTAATTTGTATTCTTATTTCTCAATTATTTCATAAAGATTTTTTATAAAAAACGTACATTTTATTTGTAGTTTGCATATTGTTATTCTAGTTCCGATAATTACTCGTTGCACATATTTGAATATTTTTTTTCAAAGGCATATTATCGTTAAACTTTAAAAGCACAATGGATGAAAAAAATTTGGAAGTCTCAGCTCTAATCCGAAAGAAAGCGAGCAGGGCAAAAAACAGTGCAATCCTTTCGGCAGTCTGTTGTTTTTCTCCTGTCTTTATCCTCGTCTCAGAGTCGCACTTTACCTGATGAACAATTAGATGCCACTCGGAGGAAAAAAAAGAAGCGAAAAAGTAGAGCAAGAAATAGCTGTGACTCTGTAACCTGGTGTTATCGTTGCATCATTGTCTAAGGGTGAAACCAGGAGATATGAAGCGAAGCGGAATAATAAACCTGATGGCAGATGGTTGGGTTATGTTCTCAGTCCACACGCAACGGTAGGATGGGATTCGGCAAAGATGACCAAGATTGCATGAACCGATTTTGTGGAATGATTAATCGATTAGAAAAGGAAAACATGGATGGTTAGGAAATTCAACTGTAACTCTAGATAGAAACACTATAATTAAACATATTTTAAATTCTAGTCTTACCATGTGATGTTAGCAAGGTCCAGTAATAACAACAAGACAAATGTCAAGGACCCAGTCAAAATGGTGTTTAGAAAAGATTTGTAAATAAGGTAGTTTACTTTTCTGTTGGAAAACTGTAATACTAAACAAATAAACAAAAAATATACTGCTTTTTTATATCGTTACGAGGTTAAAACCGTGCTTACAGACAGGGGCGTACGCAAGGGGGAAGTTTAGGGGTTTAAACACTCCCCTTGAGCTCAGACAAAATGGCAAAAATAAAAATTTTAGTAGAAATTCTGCGGGCTATTATTTTTTAGAATTATGAGCCCACCCTTGAAAATTATGAACCCCCCCCCCTTAAAAAAATTCTGCGTACGCTACTGCTTACAGAGAACATAGCAATATAATAGTTTTGGTATTCGTTTATAATTCCTTTTGGCTGATTATTGTTTGTCTATATGCTTTCTTTCCTGTTATATAAGTCTACATTTTCCTCCCTAGTTTTACTTTTAAAGCATGTAAAAATCGAATGTACAATCACATGAGTCAATCAAAATTAAATTCTATTGTTTCACACAGCGAACAAACTGTTTTGTATAAATATTAATTATGATGAAATGATTGATAGTTTTGCTAAAGTAAAGACAGGAAAACAGAATTTTTAAATAGAGTTTATTCACATTTATATACTTACTTTTGCTTGATGTTTGATAAAATAAATTTCATTATTTTTTAAATTTATAAAGAAACTGTTTAAACGTTTTTAGAAAAATTATCATTTTTTGTTGTATTATATTAAATATTATATTAAATAGTATATCATTATTATTATTGATAAAAATTGAAGATTTATTTTAGTTTCGTTTTATTTGTTTTATAATTTTTATGTTCTATAGTTCTTGTGGGAGAGGGGGAAGGCGGTAAGAAGAGAATGGCATGGGCTCCAAAGTGGTTTGATCTAGTCCCGATCTTAAGAACATAGGTACTACTTCAATTTCAGATTAGCAACTTTACACGAAAAATAAATGAAAAGCTAAGTGACAGTTACAAATAAAAATGTTTATTACACTTTGATGCAAATGAGATTGAAAAGTAACTAATCGACAAAATGATCGATTGAAAAATATATTTATAAACATTTCTGGGCTAAAATTTTAAAATATTCTGCTACTAGATTGCATAATTCAAGTACAAGATAAATAAGTAAAAATAATGACAATGTTAGATTTGCTTCAGAAATTTTAAATCTACCTTATGAAATAAGGTAGATTTTTTAATAAACTTTATTTTTGATAATTTGATACTTTAATACTTGATACTTTACGTATATGGATAAATAAATATATTTCTTTTCTTTAATTATTTTCTGCTTTTTGTTCTGTACATGTAGTAGTTGATTGTCGTCGACTAAATAGCTGATATCCAAAGAGTAGTACGATATCGATTATTAAATAGAGTATTGTATTTCAATACCAACAGCCGTTCGCAACTGGCAGACGATTTTGTGACAGACATTAAGCAAATACGATCTCATATATCATTCGAATGCGCAAAATCGCTCTGATCTTAAAGCATGAAATTGTATTCTGCTGTTTCTTCAGTCTTGGGAAATGGGTGAAAAGGAAAAACATGGCAAGGTCAAAAAACTTATAAAGGGGGATTCGGCAGATTTAAATATGAGACAATCTTGAGCCTAATTGAGCATTCGAGAAATTTAATCCGTGAAGTTTGCGGTTATTCAATAGGGAAAAAGTCAAGAATTGGTCATCCAGTACATTGTGACTTCTTTCACAATAGTCTTGATAAGACGCTTATCGTATTAAGGTAGAGGGGCTCATATTAAAACTGTCTTTATCAAGAAACAAAATCGTCTGCGTTAAAAAAAAAAAAAAGAGACAAACTATAAAACAAAACAAAAATGGATATCCGTTGATTAATTCCAAAACTTTCTAAATAAAGTTATTTATTATCGTTATTAGAATAGAAAAAAACACTTTTGGCTGATCATATTTAGAAAATACTTACGTTTCACACTGAAAAACCAAAAGTAGGTAGGCAATATATAATGAAAGGAAGAAAAATATCGAGATTAACAGTAAAATTACAGCGACGGTCATTTTGAAACGTTTTATAATACGTAATATTTCGTAATTTTAATAGTACATGCTTATAAAAATAAATTATACAGATCAAAACTTCAAATCTTAAATTTAACTTATTTGATTAGACATCGTGTAAAATGTCTAAATTGCTGTATTATGAAGCATTTTATATTGTACATAATTCTTAAAACATGTATTGTGGTTTGTTGTTGTTGTCAATGCCACTTGGACGAAATTAGCACGTAGGCCAACGTAGGTACACGAATTAAAGCAAAGAAGGTGCATCTTTCGTTAGATGAGCACTGTTAGGGTGAAAGAACGTTTTAGATCCAGTGGAACCACGTAATTTAGACTCAGGGACCAAGCAAAAGACCCCCAGGCTTGGCCTGCCAGCTCCAGAGGTATCGTTTGAGAATTTTGAGGACACAGACATATATATATATATATATATATATATATATGAGCTTCCATACACTTTAACACTTAACGTACAGAATAAGAATTGTAACATATTAAAAGGTGTAAGATGTTCTGAAACATTTGAAACTGTTTAAACCAACAAAAGCGACGATTGACTTTTATGGCTTATTTATAATTCAACAAGTAACCACTATGAACATTTCAACAGAATAAAAAATAATTTTTTTTTCGGGCTTAACGAATTGATTTTTAGCTCTGTATATAAACCGTCATGTATCAACTTCTTCCCAATATTTTTTTTTTTTTAACATTTAATAGTAAAAATAATTTTTAGTCTTATACAAATTACAAAATTTTCTGTTTAAATTAATTATATTACTATTTAATAAATTTTGACTTTTAGTTTAGAATTAACATAAAATTAGCAATGAAAATCAAAATATTTTGTATTAAGTTATTTTTTAAAAAATATATTTATAACTGGGTAACTCAGGGGCGTACGCAAGGGGAGGGGGTTAGGGGTTGAAACCCTCCCCTTGAGCTGAGACAAAATGGCAAAAATAAAATTTTAGTAGAAATTATGCGGGCTATTATTTTTTAGAATTATTAACCCCCCCTCCCTTGAAAAAATTCTGTGTACGCCACTGGGGTAACTCTATATTAACTCTAGAGAATGTTAATGAATAAATATCTTCTTAACTTAATCAGTCAAATTTTCTTTAAAAATATATATATGATATATTTATTTATGATTGTAATTTTTTCATTTGGGTTTAAACAAGGCTATTACATTACTGTTCATACAATCTGCTTTATTAAATCACTAATTTTATAAATCTGAAAATTTTCATATCCGAAAGAACTTACATCGACTTATCGAAAAAAAGAACCCCTATTTTTCCTCTAGAAAATATAGGAACGAATGTCCTGGGAAACGTGTAGCAAATTACGACTTGTAATTTTAAATTATACATGTTAAGCTTGTTAGAATGAAAAATTTCAGACATTCAAAATTTAATTCTTAAAAAGAAATACATTAAGTAAAAGTTTTTTAAAATGAATCTGAGTTCATAATATAAATATTTGCAATCAATAAAGAAAAACGAAATGAAAAATTAAATTCTAATCAAAGATAGAAAATAATTTTCCAGATAAAAAGGTAGAAAGTAAACAAAACGAAATATTGATACTTGGCGAAACAATAAACAAAACCTACATTCGCTACCACAGCGAGTTGTTATTCTGAGAGAAAACAGTCATCATTTCATCGCTGAAGCAGATCTAAATAACATTCTAAAGAAGGATCAGGAACAAAGAACCGGAATTAAGATGACATTAATCTGACTCTAAAGAAGTACAGTAAACGGTTAAAGCTCATTCTCATTAAAATTTAATTCTTATCAATAAGCGCTCTGAAACATTAAGTTCTTTGAGGTATTGCTTCTCAGTTACGTGAGGTTATATTAGAAAGGGATAAAACCGGATAAAATAAACAAAACAAGAATCGCAGTGGCAGATTGATAAACTGTGTACACGTCACGTCTCCGACGCAGACAGGTCGTTTACCCGCTCTTTGCGCATGCGTTAAATCTCCATGGCTGGAATTCTCTGCTAGGTTGCTATGATTAAACATTTAGCTTCTCATTTGGCTTCGGTAGAAAAATGAGTAATGTAGGTCAGGGATTTCCCCACGCTGAGTAGTAGAGATTACGTGATGTGGGAATATGGCATGTTTTGATTAAGATTTCTCTCATACAGATAATTCTTTACTCCCTCATAGATAGTTCTTTAATCTTGTTGAACAAACAGATAAGGCCTAAAACTAAATCAAACAAACCATTTGGATGTTAGTAAATGTTTTACGTATCTAATATTTAAAGAAGCCATCTGTTTACACATTTGACCAAATCTACGAGGATTAAATTAGCTATACAAATCACTACGAAAGTTTCTCAAAATGAAATCAACTACCAATGATTTATTTTCTTAACCAATCGTATAAATGATATGTTTCATTATTTACAAAAGAAATTGATTATCTGTTTATAGAAATTCAGTTGAAGTCTAGAATTAAATATGCAATCCTATTTTAGCACCAAAGCTTCAAATCTTATTTTTCGAAGCATAAATTTTTGATGGTGTGCAAAACGAATAATAAAATCAATACTTTGTTGCCATGAAATTTTACCGAAATTTTATATTTGCGAAAACTACAGTATAGACTATCGATATTTTTTATTTTTTATAGACTGAAAATCAAATGTTATTAACAAGCTGTAGCAATGTGGAGATCTCTAAAGTGTTTATTTTAAATATCTAGACATTCTAGAAAGTCTCTATTGTCTCTATTTTGTCTTTGTTTATATCTTTCGATTCCTATTACAAGCATGTATTTGACTGACCAAATATATTTTAAATATTCTGTTGTCTATGTAACTTGATTATCTCAAAAAGTAGTTTTTTTTTCAATAGTCTTTGAACATGATGGATAGGTACGTTGCCATTTTTTATAAAGCAAACAACGTTAGTCACCATTTTATAAAGATATTCATGTGGAATATTTTTTCTTAACCCGTCTAGTTATCTTCAATAAAATAACATATTTGTTTATCCTAAGCATCTGCCTTGCTTATGATTCACCTTTCCTGGTGATAATTCCATTATCTATCTAATCACAAATATTATCTGATAGTAAGATATGTAGAGAATACTTTGTCAATTATCTATATAACCATTTAAAAAATTAACAGCTGAATGACTTATTATTTGTTGGCTTATAATCTTATCTCTAATAAGCATTTAGCTATCAAAAAAGAGTTATAAAGTTACTAAAGTAGTTCTTAAATAAATTGTTTGATTTTTTAAATAAAGGATCCGAAATAGAAAGTGGGGAAATTTAGGAAATTTTAAAAAATAAAGAAATTACAAGGTCTAAAAATAAGGAATTCGGAAATTTAAATTAATAAGAAAGCAGCAACATTCTCATTTTTCCCTCTTAGATTGACGATGAACAATGAACATATTGCAGAATACAAAATAGGAACCTTTAATGTAATAATATATTCGCTTAATATATTTAATCAGTCACTTTCTATTTAAAGTAAATAGTGAAAGGCACGTGCAAGCATGGAATAAATTTTAACTAACCCAAGCTCTCATCAATTTTATTTCAAATAAAGAAAATGGAATTTAAGGCAGTATTTTATAATAAAATGAAAATATCAAATTAAATTTATTTAATATCCACCAGAAGTTTAAAAAATTTACAGTTCTGACAGAAAAAAGGAAGACATTAACAGCATTACTTTGCGTTTAATATAATCGCATACAAAATGTAATGAGAGAGGTAAATAAAAACTGCCCTTATCAGTCTACAGCTCGTATTTGGCATAATAATCCACCTTTTTGGCGACATTAGAGTCAAGAATGAGTTTATGTCTGGCAACCCTAAACTTACGTGAATTTTCTAACGCAGACAACGGCGGAGGAATACATACACTAACAAACATTGGCAAAGAGCCAATAGCCTTTTATTTATCGAATAGATCAATATAAAACTAAAAATTATCTTTAACTACTCATTCCTTATCTTAAATTTGTCGGAGAAGGAACTATTTTGCTTTAGTAATCAAGTTATTCGTCATTTAAGTCCGACCTACTTTGTTTGGATCATTTATACAGTCCTTATCCCGGTTAGGCTAGACCAAAACAAAGAGAACTGTTCTGTTGTCTTTCTCTGCCGGTTCGTGTTGGAGATAGACGTGTTTAGTGACTTGTCCGTGAAGTACACTAGCTCTATAACTTGTGATTCCGTACTAGCGGATTATTATCTTCAAAATGCCCAGCAAAGAGGATATATGTGTTGTTCAAGAGACTTTATCTCCGAATACAAAGGATTTTATAGCTGCAGATGTAGAAGAACTGGTAGCTGCTATCAAACATAATTTGCAGTTGAAATCGAAGCCTCGTAATAGTGTGTGTCGTAAACATAGGAGAATGTCGCCATACTCAGCACCGGTACGGACAGTTTGCCGGCGTAATACATGTGACAAAGAAAATGCCATGGAACATTCCACTCATAGTTGTAAATATTGCATTTTAAAATCCAAATCACCCATCACAGATAGTTCTGATGATCCGTATGAAATGCTTCAAGATCTTTTACGTGAAGGTAGCTTAATTAAAGAAGCAGTAAAAAGGTTACAGCGAGACTCTCAAAATAAAAGGCCTAAAAAATACAAATATGACTTTGACACAGAGAGTGAATCAGAAATCATAGACGTTGAAAATTAATGTAATTTTTTGACTTATTTTTTTTAGTTGTGTGTGATTGAGTACGTATGCAAGACGATGTTTGAGTTAACTGTTCTTCATCCTCAGTACCTGCTTTTGACAAAATTTTCCTAGCAACTAAGTGCGAAAATTTTGGAAGTACATCGACATTTTCTCTTTCATTTCCACCTCACCGTACCTGCATTGAAAACTCATGTTATTTGTTACTCATCTGGATTTCGTTTTTTAGAACTTTGGAAGAGAACACCAGCCTTATACTACAGCACTAAGCTTCTGTTACATCGTTGAATTACTTGGAGTTACGCTTTACAAGGATTTATTTCAAGAACGCTAGGTTTGTTGCAACCGAATTTCAGATTCTGTTTTTTTTTTTTTTTTTTTTTAATCATTATTTATTAAGTGGTCATCTCTTAATACCTCTTTGAAGAATCTAATCAGAAACATTCACTTATGTTTCCCAATATTCTACAGTTAAAATGTTTGCCTAATGTTTTATTTGATAAGTTATGTAATTTGAATCGCTCATTGTCCAGTAGTTTTATAATTTGTATAGCAACATTTGTTGTCAAGTGTAAAAAACTTGAGTACAAAACCCAAATCTCTCAATGCATATAATAACATAAATTTTACAAATGATAAGTTGTGAAACTGTGCTTAATTTGGGATTACAATTGTTGCTTAAAAGTATTGTTTTATTTAGAATTATTTACATTAATTCAACTTGAGCCAGCATTTAACACCTTCAAACTATTAATATCCGCGATTTCGCTAAGTTTGTAGCGATTGGTTATTAAAATGTTAAGAGTTCATTTGGTACAATAGTTGAAATGAATGCTAATTTATATGATTGTGATCCATATATAAATTGATGTGATTAGCTGATCCGCAGTATCAAGTTTAAAATAAGTATATGTAAATTAAAGCTTTATCGTAACGTACATAGCTTACGTTTGAGCTGAAATTTTATGCTTGATAGATGATATAATCAATATACAGGATTTGTGTAATCTGCAATTTCATGCTTGTAATTTATATTTATTGATCATTACAGAAATATTGTTGACTTTAATTTTTAAGAAATTTGAAAACTATTTTCTCTTATAATGAATTAAACTTAAGTTGTTTTATTGCACTTAAATTATTCTCTTCAGCAAAACAAAACAAAAAAAAATTAAAGTATAAGATAATTTAAATTATTACTTTAATGTGGGGTTGCCAAATTGACTGCTATCAGTGTTCATCAAGGTTTATGCATAAAGTATTGATTACTAAATTTAATACAAATAGATCTACATGATAAAATGTTAGAACCATAAATAATGCATTTAAATAATTTTATTTTCTTAAGATAAGTATGTATAATTATTCCATATTGGATTTTATCATTACTCGTTTTCCAGTTTAAATATTTTTTCAGAATGCATAGTGCATCAGTAATCATGAGTTACACAAATGATATTGAAAACATTCTGAGAAGAGTTGAACCTTGAAGTACACATGTATGCACTCTTTTATTAATATACTATACTTTATTAGTCATACCCTAGTTATTGGAGTTAAAATTTTGTTGGTGAGTTAATAAACAATTGACAGATTTTCTATCGTAAATCAAATTAGTAGCTTTGAATCTTTAAATTTCATTTTGAGTCAGCATGCAAACTGTTATAAATTTCTTTTATTCAGAATTTGAAATATTTTCAAAGATTTGGGAGAATTTTAGTTTTCAATTTTCTTTCACGATTTGTAATATATATATAGACAATCTAAGTATGTCAGTTTATGAAATGTTTCAATCTTTTTACTAATTTGAAATTAAAATAGTGAAACAGGTTGTTTGTGTTTGATAAATATATTTTTTATATTTATAAGTGTTTTAAAAAGATCTTTTGGGAATAGTCGGAAGTTTTTTGGCATTCTGTATCTCTATTTTGATTGTGGTATTTGAAAATGTTAAATTACTGCCATATCTATCTACTTCCTTTACCAGTTATGCTTGATGTCAATTTATAAGTATCTAAAACCCTGAATTTTACTATTTGCTCTGTCATTCTCAACATAAAATCTACTAAGTTTGTGAATTTATTGAATTTGTTTTACTGCTATAGAAAATCTTTTACACTTCCATAATTTTTAATCGATCTTTCATGCACAATAGTAAACTGTTCTCTTACCTGTCATAAGTATTATATAACCCTACAATGTACAAATATCTGCTTAAGAGTATACTTTCAAGAGAACTTACGATATATAATTGCATGGAATTTTTTAAGTTATATATGCATTTTAAATTTAATCCATTGAACTTTTACACTGCCATAAATGCTCATGACTAATTTTTTTAGTCACATTTAAAACTCAGGTGTATTTGGAATTAAAACTTTGTGTTAAACCAAAATTAAATTAAAGTTTTTCTAAAATCAATGATGGAATTTTGGCAACCCTACTTGCCTACAAGTTACTGAATCTGGATGTTAGATTGTGTGATGTGCTGTCCCACCTATGTATGTATTCAAACTATTAAGAATTGTGATATGTAAGGATGTGGTATTGGTCCAAGTTTCCTTGTACAAATAAGGTTTGTGATTGACAAAAGCTTTGTGTGACAAAGTTAAGGATGTTGCTCTCATGACTGATGAAGACAGGGAAATAAAATAATTTTTTTTAAGATATATATATTGGTGTTGTCATTTTTTTTCCCTCTCCAATTCTTATATTTCAGTTTTTAGCAGATCTTCGCAGCAAGTGTTGAATAATCAAAGTGACTTCAGAAATTTGAACTTTTTAAAAATTAAGTGGGTAAATTTTGAGAGAAATGTATATTGTAATGGGTGGGTACAAAGTATATTTATGTTATTAAGTTGTTTAACTTAAAAATTTTAAAAGTACGTTACTGTATTTTTATCATAATTACTACATTTTATAATTTAGTGTATTAAATTTTATATCTAAGCAGATCTTCACAGCAAGAATTGAAAAATCAAAGTGACTTCAGAAATTGAAATTTTAAAATTAAGTGGGTAAATTTTATTGACACTAAAGTTGTATGGGTGGGTACAAAGTATATTTATGTTATTAATTTGTTTATATAATTTTTAAAAGTTATTTTATTGTATTTTTATCATAACTACTACATCTTATAATTTAGTATATTTAATTGTATTTCTAATATATTTAAGTTTATATAGTTTTGTTGCATCAAGTTATCTCTCTTAGAATTAATTTAGTGATATGTAAACAAGTTTATATATTAGGCATTAACAGAACATCTTGTCAGCAAGAATTGTAAATTCAAAGTAACAAGTGGGTAAAATTTGCTATTGAGAGGAAAGTTGTAAATCAGGAACTGGTAGGTTAATATATTTATGTTATCATCACCTTTTCTAAGACTTTTAATGTTTAAATACTAACATCTATATCATAAGTAACTACGTTATATCTATATAAAATATAATAAAATGTTCTATAGAATTCTGTTGCTTCAAGGGATCTCTAACTGTATTGATTAAACTTGTCAGCAACTTTTGAAAATTCAAAACGACTTAAGAAAGGATATTAATTTTTTAGGATATGTGGATGAAATATATTGACAGAAAAGTTACTTTGTAATTTGCAACCTGGTGGGTACTAAATCATTTATGTTGTCAATATAGCTTTTAACTTCACAGTACTAATTGCATATATATCATAATTACTACACATTTATTGCCTATATATAACATTAAATTTAAATCTATATTTCTGCTGAATGAAGTCTGTAACAGAATTGATTTGATGATATGTTAACAAGTTTATATACCATGTTTTAACAGAAGATCTTGGTGTCAAGTATTGACGGGATTTAAGAAATTGAATAAATCTTTTATGTGGGTGAAATTCCTATTGACAGAAAATTTAATTCTAAATTGCAAACTGGTGGGTACAGAAACATATTTATGTTATTGATACAGTCAATTTAATTTTTGATGCTAAAGTATTAATAATTACATTTCCAGTCTGATATTAAATTATCTATAATATTCGATTGCATCAAAACATCTCTGAACAATTGTTTTGAAGGTATTTACAAGTTAATCTTCAGTCTTAAAGAGAAATAATTTCTAAAAATATTTGTTAATTATTACTACTAAACGGTAAGTATTGCATGCTATTTGTGTTTTGAATAAAACTTGAGGTTTATTTGGAAGAAGAGCTAGAAATAAACATAATTTTTCGTAATGCTAGAATTTCAATGTTACTATTTAAATTTTTTGGACATAAAGATGTTTTAAATATAAGAAACTCTGATTTCATGTTATTAATTTTAACTGTTCCACATAGTAATGAAGAGTATGAACAAATTTTAGCTGTATCATAAAAGTAATTGCACTTTTCAATTTTTCAGTAAGAAACGAAAATTTGTAAATGAAAGAAACAGAGAAAATATTTTGAACAAACATTTGATTCTGATTTTTGAAACAAGCAAAATCTGCAATCAGTAAATGTAGAACAAAAGATACAATTTCAAATATTTTAAGTGGGTAATATTATCATTAAACTTTTCTTGTTTAATCATTGGTTCTTTTCATTATTTTCATACTCTGATTTTTTCAGATATGACGCAAAGTTAACTATATATAGAAATTCAATACTTTAAAATTCGACTTTCTTTTATACAATTTTATTGGTACAGCAGAAGGTTGTTACATGGAATCAATTAACATGATAAAGTGCTGGATTTTGGACTTCAGGGAGGTTGATAAGTCTATAAATATGTCTTAAGAATTTTAGAATCATCATTTTAAGAAATATCCTTCATGTATATGTGTAATATATCATTGACACATTAAAATTGCTTTCTAATAGAATTTAACTGATTTTGAAAGTGTAATGTAGGCAGCTATAGTATTTATTTACTATAAAATTTATAAATGAGATGAGTAACCCCAACAATGAAGTTTTAAGTATCCATTTCTCTGTATTAAAATAATTTTTTTATTAATATTTGCTTGAGGTATGTTTATCACCTGACTAGCACAAAAAACTTTTGCATAAGCTAAAGAAAATATTTACAGGGAATGTTAAAAATTTTTGTTTAATCATGATTAGTGGTACCATTACCAGTATTTTCATACCATATTGCAAATTTGTAATACCGATTTATGTTCAGGTAAAAATACAGGTATTTTTGTTAATAGCTGTTTATAAAAAATAGTTACTGACCATATGACAAAACTGATACAAAAATAGAATTATACAAAACTGCAAGGCATAGGCAAGTTTGTAGTGAATGTACATAGCTGATTATTTACAGTATCACCATTGTGGGCGTAGGAAGAGTATTTGAACTGCAGATAATTTGTGCACAAAAATTAGCACAAGCCTTAATGAAGTTTAACTTGTAGATGCAGTGTGTTTTTCAGTCACATCAATGACTTATATGTAAAGAGATTATTTACAGTATAGTATAAGTAAATATAATTACAGAGTGGTGAATGCATGTTGCTGATTATTTAGTTTCACCTAACTGGGTATAGGAAGAGTATTTAAACTGTAGGTAATTTATGCACAAAAATATGTTTTAACACGTAGATGCATAATACTTTTCACAGTCCAAAAACACGTTTTTTTTTCTGAAAATTTAAAAAGGAGGGAGACATCAAGCAATATTTTATGATTTTTGAAGATAATCAAAAAGTATTCTCTGTCTTTTCTGATAATTTATACATTATTGCTTTTCCACAATAATTTTTTTCCCATGATTTAAGTGAAACAAACAAAAAAGAATACTTACATTTTAATACCATTATTTCAAGCTCTATTTTCCGGTTAAGAGCAGGCGAATAAATATATCAATTTATCACATAATAAATAGGTAAAAATAACAATTTTTTTTCTAGCATTATGACGTCATTCCTTTAACCATCTCATTTAATCATTTCTTATTTTAAATTATTTAAATGTCGTCTGCATTATTTTCGTACGTTTTATCAATGAACTTAGATATCACGTCAAGAATTTTCTTTTATATTTGGCTTAAATAATAAAGTACATATTTTAAATTAAATCATCGATTATTTTTTGTTGCAATGAAAATATTATCACCGGTTCACAAATTCTTTTCATAAAAGTCTAGGAGTCTATTTCACGGTCTCATAAATATCTAGTATTTAAGTTATATATCTTTGAAAATTAAGAAGTTTGTGTGTGTGTTTTTTCATACATAACCACACGGTTTGCCATCGATTAGCTCCATTTTGGACATCATTCATATATAGCGCCAAATAATCACTGTCAATATTAAAACCACTGCTGTCCATCCTATCACGTAATATGACAAGATAAATTAAAGTTGGCAACTAACATGCTGTCAGTAAAGTTTTTTACTGATCCCGTCATATGACGGGCGATATGCTAGTGCTTTAATAATTATAACAAGTACTCTACAGAGTTACCAACGATTTCGGATTCTGCGGAATTATTCCGCATTTTAGCTAATGATTACGGAATTACGGACGTTGCTGCAAAAAAACGGAAAAATCGAAAATTTTGATTAAGTAATATGCAATTGTTAAGATTACGGAATTACGGACGTTGCTGCAAAGAGGAAGTGCAAAAAAAAAATGCAAGTAAAAAAAGGGGGATGCAAGTACAAAAAGTTTGGGAACCGCTGCTTTAAGGCTTCGATTTAAAATAATTGTGTTATGGGTTTAAAAATGGTGGTTAATTTACATTATTACTTAATCCCCCCCCCCATTCTATTTGGCGTATTCTCAATTTCAGTATTTCAAAACATGTGAAATACCAGCGCGGAGTATCACTGTACTGTTAAAAAACCAGTTCCGACCGGTTCTCTCGTTTAGAAATTCAGGCGTTTGAAGATCGATTCGCCGTTCCCCGTACTTCCCCCCGCTACGGTGGACTGAAAATGGAAGCATTTTTTTTTTTTGTTTTTCTAAGTGTGATCTGTCTGTGTTTCGAAAAATTTCGATATATATTTAATATAAATAAATGTTTTCACATTGGGGAATAAGTATGATTTTTTCCCCTTTAAATACGGTTACTGAGGCAATATTACCTTATTTTTTAAACAAGTAAATTATGATTAGGACCGTAGCCTCAGGGTTATCCCTACAGAAAAAAATTGGTGATAAATTTTCACTCTTTCCTCAAAACATGAGGAGATTTTAATTAAGAGAAATTACGAATAGGTATTGGAATAGGCCAACGCCTGACCCATTCGTCTAGAACTTGGTTGTAAAAAGTAACATAACTTCATATTAGTTCAATGATAGTTCATGCAGAAATTCTTTTATAGAAGAAACAAGTGTTACACATCCCGCTGTAAATATCAACCACCTTTTTAGCTAGGACGACAATCAAATTCACTACTTATACACGGTAATATTCTCCATTTAATTAACAAGATTTACGAAAATAATCTTACACTACTTATACAATATTATATTCTCCATTTATTTAATAATATTCACGAAGAGAACCTTTATATTCTCTATATATTTAATAAAATTCGCGATGATAATCTTACACTAATTATGCACGATTATATTCTCCATTTATTCAATAAAATTCACGAAAAGAATCTTAAACTACATATACACGACAATATTCTCAATTAATTTCATAAGATTCACGAAGAGAATCTTCCACTATTTATATAAAATATTCTCCATTTTTTTAATAAGATTCACAACGAGAATCTTACACTACTTATTCAGGATAATATTCTACATTAGTTTAATAAGATTCACAAAGAGAATCTTCCACTATTTATACAAGATAATCTCCATTAATTTCATAAGATTCACCAAGAGAATCTTCCACTATTTATACAAAATATTCTCCATTTATTTAATAAGATTCACAACGAGAATCTTACACCATACACAATAATATTCTCCATTAATTTAATAAGATTCACGAAGAGAATCTTACACTACTTATGCATAATATTCTCCATTTATTTAATAAGATTCACGAAGAGAATCTTACACTACTTATTCACGATAATATTCTACATTAATTTAATAAGATTCTCTTCGTGGATCTTGTAAAATTAATAGAGAATATTATCGTGTTATAAATAGTAAATTCGATTGTAACAAAATCACGTTCTAACAAGCGTGGTTGATATTCTACAGTGTGATATGTAACGCTTCTTCTAAGAAAGAATTTCTATACGTGCTGATATGAAATACATGTTACTGTTAACAGCAAATTCTTGGCGAATGGGCCTCTGCTTTTCGGTACCAGAGTTCATGGGTTCGAATCCCACAGCGGACACGAAAGTTGGTATCTGTTCGGAATCGGCTTTAACTCTGCCTAAAGCCTCATTTCAAATACTGCTAAAAATAGCTTGTAGAATTTTTATGTTTTCGTAGAATCAATTTTCCTTTTGAGAATTGGTAGATTGCAATCTTATAAACAATCTACAAAACATTCAAATGACTCCTATTTATAAATTTTCTATTTGGATCGATACTTTAGATTTTTCGAACAGTTCACATAAATTTACTTATTCGGCAAGTACACAGACTAAAATCGCAACAAACTGTTTATTTTATTATAAAACTCCATTTTCTAGTAATTATTTTACATGTAATACTAATATAAAGTACTATCAGTGAGGACAAACTAGTCGCTGTGACCTATTGCTTTTCCTTTTTCTTAAAAATGAAAGCTAAAATTAAGAAGTTCTTAAGGACTTTTAAGGACCGTGGGAACCCTGTTATCGTACAAATTAAGAAGTTGTACAGTTTTTCAGATGTATGTCACATTCTGAAATTATTTTTCATCGTACAGAATCCTAAGTTATCGAACATATATGATAATTATCGTATGTTTGGCAACACTGGTTGTTGTTACTTGTACGATTTTAGTAAGTGGCCGAGAGTCACACTGTTGGGAAACCAAAATTTCAGATTCTACCCTGCATCTTACTTCGGTTCCACTAAAAGGAGAAAGGTCACTCCTCTAGGTCAAGGTCACTGTCTAGGGGGTGTTAGTATGTCTCCCTTATTTCAGCTTTTGTGTAAACCCTTTTGTGTATTCTTATCAGGCCTGTAGCCAGAAATTGTTTTCCTGGGGTGACGAGGGGACCAAAGAGGAAAGACATTGTTAGGTGTGAATGGTACTTCAGAAAACAAAATTAAGGTATTAAGGCATGGATAAGATATGACAATTATCTATTTTTAACTCAAATAATTGAAAAGATTTGAAGAAATTGTTATCTTCCTAATAAAAGAAAGCAAAATATAAAAGAATTTTGAGAAACTTGAGTTCAATTTTCGGCCAGTGGCTGAACAAAGTGTTTTATAGCTGTTGTGAGTCCTTTTTAGGAACATGTTCTTATACAGCTAGGCAGACATACACTCGTGGGAAATTTTCTTTTGACGAAGCGATCTTCTACAATTTCGGGAGAGGACAGGTCATCCCAAACTCCCTTCCTCCCCCCCCCTTGCCTACGGCCTTGATACCTATTGTAATAAGGTGAATAGAGTTCGGATGGGAAACAGACGTAGGTGCCAGCTTCCAAAAGAGAAAAATCTGTAGTTTATCACAATTTTATTATATAGATAATAATATAGTTTTATTATACATAGTTTTATTATATAGTATAGTTTTATTATACATAGTTTTATTCCATAGATAAAAATATAAATTTTGAAAAAGAGAAAATATCAAGGTTTATTTAATCTATATTAATTTAGTATTCAGAAATACTATAAAAGTAAAATAATTTTGTTGTTTATTGAAATAACATTTGTTCGTGTATACATAAAACATAATTAAAATGGTGAAAAATTGTAATACCGTTTATCGAATAAATAAAACAAACGTATTAGACTTTAGCATTTCCAAATGTTGTTTTACAAGATTTTCCTATTTTCAAAAATTGTTTGTCAAACTCATTTTCAAAACATTTTAAACTTTTACAGCATTTCACAATTTATTAACTGTTCTAATGTTTTATTGGACAGAGATTGTCTGAAATCAGTTCTGATTTTTTAATTTGGCTGAATATTTGCATTTTACTAAACTTTTACTGTATTTCACATTTTTTTTTTTTTTGTGTGTGTGTGTGTGTGTGCTATCACTGCTTTAATGTTTTATTAGACAGAGGTTGTCTAAAATCAGTTCTGATTTTTTTTATTTGGCTGAATATTCGCATTTTACTAAACTTTTACTGTATTTCACATTTTCTTTTGCTATCAGTGGTCTAATGTTTTATTAGACAGAGATTGTCTAAAATCAGTTCTGATTTTTTTTATTATTATTTGGCTGAATATTCGCATTTTACTAAACTTTTACTGCATTTCACATTTTTTTTCAATCACTGTTTTAATGTTTTATTAGACAGAGATTGTCTAAAATCAGTTCTGATTTTTTTTTATTTGGCTGAATATTCGCATTTTACTAAACTTTTACTGTATTTCACAATTTTTATAAATCACTGTTTTAATGTTTTATTAGACAGAGATTGTCTAAAGTCAGTTCTAATTTTTTTTTCATTTGGCTGAATATTCGCATTTTACTAAACTTTTTCTGCATTTCACAATTGTTTTGTAACCATTCTTCTACTGTTTTATTAGACAGAGATCGTCTAAAATCGGTTCTGATTTTTTTAGATTTACTGAATATTCGCATTTTACTAAACTTTTACTGCATTTCACAATTTTTTTTTTCAATTACTGTTCTAATGTTTTATTAAACAGAAATTGTCTAAAATCAGTTCTGAAATCTTTTATTTGGCTGAATATTCGCATATGGCTTCTTTCTTGAATACAGAATTATCGATGGAGGGAAGAACAAAACGAGAACAGAAATTTTTAGTGATTTTAGACTATATCGCTGAAAATCGGAAGAATTAGTTTTCCGATAGCAATATCGGAAACACACCGAAAAATCGGAAATCTTCCGAGTATATCGAAAGCATTGGCACCTATGCACAAATATAATGGTAAAAGAAAGAAATGGTAGATTTTCAAGCAGATTGAAGAGACTTTATAAAATTGGCTAAATGCGAGATTTTGGAGTGTAATAAAATTGATTCATCCAAAATCGTGACTCCGAAGAGAGCGTGAATTTTTCGAAATGCAAGTGCTCGATTTTCGCACAGTAACAAATTTTTAATGAGAGAAAGGGAGAAAATACTCCAGTTTCTCGATTTCTCCTTCTGTAGGGAAGACGAATAGTGAGGACGCTGATCTTCTGTGCTGGAGTTCGTGGGTTCGAATCCTACTATGGCATGAATGATCGTAGCCGTTCGGAATCGGCTTTAAGCAGACGGTCCCAGACTCATTCGCCCTCGGATTACGTATTTAAATAAATTTCCATTCAACGAACTTTTTAAGGGACAATTTCGTTAAATAGAAGTCCGACTACGATTTAAAAGAATAGTGAAATTCTAAGGAAAACAGGAATTTATGATTCCTCTATTTCAGAATGTTAAAGATTTCCTCTGAGTGAATCATACCCTATATAATAATAGCCTAAGTTATCTGTCCGTCTGTCCTTGAATTTATGAAGCGGTTGGACCTGGAATGGATAGAAGCATCCATATTGGATTCTTGATGAGTTAAGGTTAGCAACATTCAAAGCGAGTAAAGTTTATCTTCTCCTAAACTATCGATCCGATTCTAAAATAAATTGGTATAAATAGGCTTCATATCAAGGCGAAAAATAATGTCGTCTTTAAAAATGTTCAAAATCCACCCCTTCCCCCCTTTTCGATCGTTTAATGCCATTATTTCAAGCATTATTTTCTCCAGTTAAGAGCGGGCGATTAAATTTATCAATTTATCCTATTATAAGTAGATGAAAATAACATTTTTTCCTAGCATTATGACGTCATTCCTTTAACCATCTCATTGAACCCTTTCTTATTTTAAATTATTTAAGTATCGTCTGCATTATTTTCATACTTTTTATCACTGAACTTAGATATGACGTAAATAATATTCTTTTATATTTGGCTTAAATAATAAATTAGGCATATATGTGATAGTTTTAAATCTAATCATTGAATATTTTTTGTTGCAAGATAATTCTCAGCCAATAAACAAAATTTTCTTTTTTACCTGCGTCTTATGGTACGTTACAATTCTAGAAAATTAAAAATTTTACTAATCTCGTCATATGACGGGCTATATGCTAGTTCTGTAAATGTGAGCTGAACAAGGAAAATTTTATTTTCCCTGTAGATTGCTAGTTAACGAGACTAGCATATAACCCGTCATATGACGGGTAAAATTTTTAATTTTCCAGAAAGTACCCTATGAGGAAGGTAAAAATAATGGTTTGTTTTTTTAGCTGAGAATTATCTAATACACGCTGAATAATTTACCTTCATACTCCTCTAAAATCTCCCGATATTGTGATTCCAGTTTAGAATCACGTTGAATTCATTTAGAAAGATAATTCAAAGTTTTCTTAGGTACGTCAAAATTACCATTAAGTTCTTCCCAATTTTTTTGACACAGAAATTTATGGAGGTAAAGGAATGAAACTATTCTTTCCACTACACCCTTGAGGTAGATAAGAATTTGTTGTTAATACTGGTGATAACATTTTCATTGCAACAAAAAATAATCGATGATTCAATTTCAAATTATCACATATGTACCTAATATATTATTTAAGCCAAATATAAAAGAAAATTATTGACGTCATATCTAAGTTCAGTGATAAAACGTATGAAAATAATGCAGACGATTTTAAATAATTTAAAATATGAAATGATTCAATGAGATGGATAAAGGAATGACGTCATAATGCTAGGCAAAAAAAAGTTATTTTTACTTATTTATTATGCTATAAATTGATAAATTTAATCGCCTGCTATTAACTAGGGAAAACAGGGCTTGAAATAATGGCATAAAAACTAGAGAAGTGAGGAAGTTGTGTGTATCGAACGTTGCTAACCCTAACTCATTTAGAGTCCAATATGGATGTCTCTATCCATTTCAGGTCCAACCGCTTCATAAATTCGACGACAGACGGATAAATCACTTAGGCTATTATTATATAGGGAATGAATCCGATATAAAAAGTACATAATGGTATAGAAGTACATAATCGCACCATAAACGTTAAATAAGTGAAAACAACTAATAAAAAAACTAGTTGTAATGAAAAATGAGGGATTTCTAGGAATTCGGCAGAGTGGCTTTGAAAAATCAACTATGCCATATTTCATACATAAGTCGAATCATTTCTGTACAGTCGTGTTTACAAATATCCATACTGTTTTATATAAATAAGATCTTACGTTCGACCTTTTTTTAAGACTTCGTTTCAATTTTTTTAACGTTACAAAACATTTTAAAAATTACTTTCGTTCTTAGAACTTGCCAAGTTTTGATTCATTTACCAGCCGTTTCACGAATTCCTGTTATAGCTAAGAATAAGTTAGACTTTTAGGCGAGACATAACAATTTTTTTTTTGCTCTGGATGGAATTTTAAAAGGGTATATGGAATCTATCTTTGGGGTGTATTGTTTATTTTCGTAGTTTTTAGAAAGTTCTCTTTGAAAACAATGGAATATAACGATTGTAAAATACAGCACCGTAGCCAGAAATTATACTCATAGGGGTATCAGGGGGGGGGAAGACATTGTGTTTTGTGAATAATTCTTCATTAAAATTGCAGGTTTTCTGAAGTGTGTATAACCTTAATGAGTATCATAATACAATGCTTTGGTTTTGGTTTTGGAGTGCTACGGTCTACTTTTTGCAACACGAGGGCTAATGAGACCGGGACCTACTGCTTAAAGCCGATTCCGAAAGGCTACGAACATCCATGCCACAGTGGGATTCGAACCCACGAACTCCGAATCCGAAAGCCAGCACCCTAACCATTCGACCATAATACAATGGGATTTTAAAACATCAAAATGATTAAAAATGATGTAAGTAACAAATTTAAAGCCTAGAATTAGCAATGAGGTAACTACACGATCAATTTAATTGTAAAATTAATATACATGGTGTTCAATTCTAATTTTTAAAACAGAAGAGTAACCAACAAAAAAGAGAATGATTTTGAATCCTCTATATAATAATAGCCTAAGTTATCTGTCCGCCTGTCCTCGAATTTATGAAGCGGTTGGACCTGGAATGGATACTGGCATCCATATTGGATCCTTATGAGTTAGGGTTAGCAATGTTCGAAATCCACCCTTTCCCCCCTTTTCGAGAGTTTAATGTCGCTATATCAAGCTCTATTTTCCCCAGTTAAGAGCAGGTGATTGAATTTATCAATTTGTCACATAATAAATAGGTAAAAATAATATTTTGTTTGTAGCATTATGACGTCATTCCTTTAATCATCTCATTTATTCCTTTCTTATTTTAAATTATTTAAATATCGTCTGCATTATTTTCATACGTTTTATCACTGAACTTAGATATGACGTCAATAATTTTCCTTTATATTTGACTTAAATAACAGATTAGGTACATATGTAATCATTTTAAATTTAATCATCGATTATTTTTGTTGCAATGAAAATTTTATCACTGGTATTAACAACAAATTCATTCTTTTCGTAAAAATCTAGGAGTCTATTTCACGGACTAATAAATATCTAGCTTTTAAGTTATATATCTTTGAAAAGTAAGAAGTTTGTTCTCTCTCTCTCTCTCTCTTTTTCTTTTTTCTTTTTTTTTTCTTTTTTTTAAATACATTCACACGATTTGTAATCGATTCGCTCAATTTTGAACATCATTCATATATACCGCCAAATAATCACTGTCAGATTAGGTACATACGTGATAATTTTAAATTAAATCATCGATAACTTTTTTGCAATGAAAATTCTCAGCCTTCTCAGCCAAAAAATAAATCATAGGGTACTTTACAATTCTGGAAAATTATAAATTTTACTGATCCTCGATAGGTTGAAGATTATATGGGGTTCCAGACCCGAAATCCTTATCCCCAATTGGTGAAAGCTAGTAATTCATCATCTAGTGTCCTTCTTTAAATTAACAGAAATTTATATAAAACTGCAGGTCTTTTAGGTAAAATAAACATAATTAAAGTTAAGAAAAAAATGGCCCATCAAGTTAAAATAATATTTAAGTACATGATAAAATAATAAAAGATAGAATAAGAGAAAGTTTAGGGATAGCTATATAAAAAAAGAAAGATTAGGGATAACTAAAATAAAAGAAAGTTTAGGGATAGCAAAGAATATTATCGTTTTTTAAAACATTTTATAATTTTTTTTTTTTTTTAACTGATCCCGTCATATGACGGACTATATGCTAGTTCAGTTATATTCAGGAAAGATTGCTTCTTTCCCTCTCTGAGTAAACTGACCGAACACATTATATGCACCAGATTAAACTCCTTCCTCAACACATATAACATCATTAACAATACACAATTTGGCTTCAGAGCACAACATTCTACTACACATCAGTTGCTGCGGGTTTCCGAGTTCATCCATGATGGATTTGAGAACCGTATGCACACTGGTGTTGTATTTTTTGATATCGAGAAGGCTTTTGACAAAGTATGGCATAGCGGCCTCATTTACAAATTAATTAAACACAAACTGCCAGCTGCCATGATACAATTGCTACACTCATACCTTCTCGATCGGTCCTTTTCAGTCCGCCACACACAATACTTATCCACACATAGGCCCATCAATGCTGGGGTCCCACAAGGATTCAAGCTTAATCCAATTATTTAATATTTACATTAGTGACATCCCTCATCACCACAACACGACACTAGCCATGTTTGCGGACGACACGGCAATTCTTGCTAAAAATAATAACTCTAAATACATGCACAAATACCTTCAGCGTCACGTCAATATTTTAGATCGTTGGTTTGAGAGGTGGAGAATTAAAATAAACCCCTCTAAAACTAAAGCTATTTTCTTTAGTTTTAATAGGATTCCACCTCCCCCGATCTCGGTGTGTGGACAGTCAGTTTACTTCGAGAGGGAAGTAAAATATTTAGGTATCTTCTTAGATAGTAGATTAACTTGGAAAAATAACACTAATTATACTATTGCAAAATTTTATAAAGCTAGAAAATCGATCGCCCACCTCCTGTACCACAATCAAATAGGAATTGGGAATAAAGTGTTGCTATATAAGACGGTGCTTAAACCCATTCTCCTCTACTCTCCAAGAGAATAGTAATGATAATGATATTAATATTAATATGGAAGTGGATAGTATTTCTAATAATGCTGAAAATATGGAAGAAGATAAAGTTACTGATGAGACTTCCCCTAACAATACTGTGGATTCTAAGGAAACTAAAATTAGATTCAAACCGATTAATATAAAGAAACCAGATAATTACCCTTCCTTTCTTAAAACCCTCTCTAATTTTGATGTTAATCTTAAATTCGAAGTGCAGTTGAGCAATTACTACCTTAGAATTTTCCCTCAGGATGAAATTTCGAGAAATAAAATTATTGATTATATCAAAATTAATAACTTAGAAGTATTCACGTATGTGCACAACTATATTAAACCTTTTAAGGCTGTGATTAAGGGGCTACCAATTGATTATCCTATAGAGGAAATTTTCGATGAATTAATTAAACGTCAATTTGAAGTAATTAAAATAGCCCAATTTAACAGTCGCAAGGACAAAAAACTGAAATGTTGTGATAAATTCCCCAAACTCCTCAATAATACTAAAAGTAGCAAACCTTCATTTGAAACTCATTTGAACTTCATTTGAATTCATTTAATGGAAAATCTTATACTCAATCTGTTCAAAACTTCACGGAAACTAAAAATACTCAGCACCTAAATACTGAAAACGTCAAACAGAATAATTCTGCCATAACTGAAATTATTGAATTTGGAAAATTAATATCTGAAATAGTTAAAACTTTTGAAATTAGCAACGTAAAAGTTCTCATAAATAAACTTAAAGATCTCCTGGTCAACTTAAAAAATACTACTGATCCTAGTGATCGTATCCGTATTATTTTGGAGCTGTTCAAAATATTCTTTAAGTTTTCTTTCCTGGTACTAATTTTGTCTCACCACCGCTAGATCCCATTTTTCTTGTTTGATAGTTTTTCGGAGTTAGAGGGCTCGGCCCAGGCAATTCCGTAAACCATCTCTTTCTGTGTGGCATTCTCCTCTACGCAGCCCCGGTCTGGGGTTCGGCTTCCAACACTCAGATCCAGAGACTGCAAACTAATCAGAATTAAACCCTCAGAATGATAATAAAAGCTCATAGGTATTTAAGGAATGATGTTATTCATAACACGCTTAATACTGAACCAATTTGAGGCTACATAGGAAAGCTCTCTACTAATTTATTTAATAACCTTAACAATATAAATAACGAAGAAATATTTAACCTCCCCGATTACGACCCTGCTGAAAATCGGCGCCAACCGAGAGCCACTACTTTATTATCGGGGATTCGCCCTCAGGTGCAAAATGTCTAATTGTCTTATGTTGTTAATATCCACATGCCCAGGGAAAAAAATAAGTAAAAAATAAAAACACCTCTGGAATTCTATATCTGCAGTTTTTCTTGCTTTAATCGTTTATTTCATTGTATTGCTTGTATATCTTATGTTCCTTTTGTAAAGAGTTTATACAGAGGATTAATATATATATATATATATATATATATATGGGCTATGTTGATATCTATAATTCATGTGTATATTTGTATAACTATTGTAAATCATGTATCTCAATTTTTGTATGTATGTGCTCTTTCTTCTTTTTTTCTCTCTCTCTCTCTCTCTCTTTTTTTTTTGTTTTGTTTTATTTGCTTAACATAATACTCATTCAGCCAAAAGTGAGCAGTGTTTCCATATGTCTATGTTCAATACTGGGGATAAAGGGCCTTCAGCCCTAAGAGCCCCGAAACCTCCATTCCAGTGTCCAGTGTCCAGTTCAGTTATATTCAGGAAAGATTGCATAGTGTAACACCATCAGTTACACTACATAGGAGCCACAATTCATCCTATGTGGCTCCTATGTAGTGTAACTGATGGTGTGTAAGCAGCTTAGCTGCCAATATGGCTACTGTATAATCAATCTTTCATTATAACCGGTACACAAAGAAAAATATTTTCTTAGAACTTCTTGATAGCAACAGTTGAGGATTAACAAGCATGTGTAAGCATAGAGGACAAAGAAATTCTATCTATTGCCTTTTGAAAGGAAGTTTGTACAGGGTGTGGAAGTAGAGGCTGCAACGAACATGTGCTACCTATAAACTATTGGGGTAGAGAATGAGTCATACTTCACCTTTGCGGTATCTTTTGTTGATATGGAATACCGAATTCCACCCAATTTTGTTCGAAAATGGTAGGTCTGCACCTGTCAAGTTAGATTACGCTTGGTTAATACTAAATGTACTAGCATATAGCCCGTCATATGACGGAATCAGTAAAATTTTTAATTTTCCAGAATTGTAAAGTACCCCATAGCATGTAAAAAAAAGGGTTTGCTTTTTGGCTGAAAATTATCTTGCAACCAAAAATAATCGATGATTCAATTTAAAATTATCGCATATATACCTAATCTAATATTTAAGCCAAATATAAAAGAAAATTATTTACGTCACATCTAAGATCCGTGATAAAACGTAAATAAAATAATGCAGGCGATATTTAAGTAATTTAAAATAAGAAATGGTTAAAGGAATGACGTCGTAATGCTAGAAATAAAATGTTATTTTTACCTACTTATTATGGGATAAATTGGATAGATTTAATGCTCTTAAAATGGGACTTGATATAATGCCATTAAAAGCTCGAAAAGAGGCAAGGGGTGGATTTCGAACGTTTTAAAGACGACAGTATTTTTCTCTGTGATATGAAGCATATTTATACCAATTTATTTTAGAATCGGATCGATAGTTTAGGAGAAGATAAACTTTGAAATTTGCTAAACCTAACTCATCAAGAATCCAGTATGGATGCCTCTGTCCATTCCAGGTCCAACCGCTTCATAAATTCGAGGACAGACCGACAGATAACTTAGGCTATTATTATATAGGGATGGAAAATAAAGTTAATTTTAGACGGCTTGTATAGGTGGCAATGCTTCCGATATACTCAGAAGTTTTCCGATTTTTCAGTGTGTTTCCGATATTCCAGTCGGAAAACTAATTCTTCCAATTTTCAGCGATAGAGTCTACAATTCCTAAAAATATCCATCATCGCTTTGTTCTTCACTTTGTGGATAATTCTGTATTCCAGCAAGAAGTAAAATGCATATATTCAGAAAAAAAAAATCAGAACTGATTTTAGATAATCTCTGTTTAATAAAACATTAGAACAGTTAATAAATTGGGAAATGCAGTAAAAGTTTAAAATGTTTTGAAAATGAGTTTGACAAACAATTTTTGATTTTCAGTGTGTTTCTGATATTCCAATCGGAATACTAATTCTTTCGATTTTCAGAGTTATAGTCTAAAATCCCTAAAAATTTCCATCCTCGCTTTGTTTCTCCCATTGTCGATAATTCTGTATTCCAGCAAGAAGTAAAATGCGAATATTCAGCCAAATAAAAAAAATCAGAATTGATTTTAGACAATCTCTGTCTAATAAAACATTAGAGCAATTAGTAAATTGTGAGATGCAGTAAAAGTTTAAAATGTTTTGAAAATGAATTTGACAAACAATTTTTGATTTTCAGTGTGTTTCCGGTATTCCAATCTTAAAATAATTCTTCAGATTTTCAGAGCTAGCTATACTCGAAAATCTCTAAAAATTTCCGTTCTCGTTTTGTTCTTCTTTCTGTCGATAATTCTGTATTCCAGTAAGAAGTAAAATGCGAATATTCAGTCAAATTTAAAAAAAAAAAAAAAAAAATTAGAACTGATTTTGGACAATCTTTGTCCAATAAAACATTAGAGCAGTTATTACTTGTAAAATGCAGTAGAAGTTTAAAATGTTTTAAAAATGAGTTTGACTAACAATTTTTGATTTTCAGTGTGTTTCCGATATTCCAATCGGAAAACTAATTCTTCCGATTTTCAGATAAATAGTCTAAAATTCCTAAAAATTCCCGTTCTCGCTTTGTTCTTCCCTCTGTTGATAATTCTGTATTCCAGCAAGAAGTAAAATGCGAATATTCAGTCCAAAAAATAAAAAAAAAATAAAAACTGGTTTTAGATAATCTCTATCTAATAAAACATTAGAACAGCAAAATGTGAAATGCAGTAAAAGTTTAGTAAAATGCGAATATTCAGCCAAATAAAATGATTCAGAACTGATTTTAGACAATCGCTGTCTAATGAAACATTAGAACAGTGATTGAAAAAAAAAACTGTGAAATGCAGTAAAAGTTTAGTAAAATGCGAATATTAGCCAAATAAGAAAAAATAAATTAGAACTGATTTTAGACAATCTCTGTCTAATAATACATTAGAACAGTGATTGCAAAAAAAATTGTGAAATGCAGTAAGACTTTAGTAAAATGCGAATATTTATCCAAATAAAAAAAAAATCAGAACTGATTTTAGACAATCACTGTCTAATAAAACATTAGAACAGTGATTGAAAAAAAAAAAAAGTGAAATGCAGTAGAAGTTTAAAATGTTTTGAAAATGAATTTGACAAACAATTTTTCAAAATAGCAAAATCTTGTAGAACAACATTTGGAAATTGTAAAATCCAATATGTTTGTTTTATACAGTGGATAAACAGTATTACAATTTTTCACCTTTTTAATTATGCTGTATATTTACACTAAAAATGTTATTTCAATAAACAACAGAATTTTTTACTTTTAAAGCTTTTATAAATACTAAATTAATATATATTTCATAGATTAAATAAACCTTGCCATTTGTGACATTTTAAAATTTTTATTTTTATCTATATACTAAAAAATGTCGTTATTGAATCAAACTACAGATTTTTTTTTCTTTTGGAAGCTGGCATCTATGAGCTTGAATTTTTAAAATTTAAGGGGACACCTCACCTATAAGCAACTTCAAAAGGAAGAATTTTTGTTATTTTTCGATTTGCCATAACTTTTTTTGTTACTATACAAATTATTTGAAAATTTTAGCATTTGTTCTCTGAATCTAGTTAATTATTTTCCTGTATTTATTTTGTTTCTGGTAAATACGAACTTTTATATAAATATATATATATATATATATATATATATATATATATATATATATATATAACATATCAAAATTATTACACTTTAATTAATTAATAAATTAATACACTTTAATTTGTATGATTTAGAATGTGAAAGAAACGAACTTTTAGGAGACTAAAAGTTCGTTTCTTTCACATTCTAAATCATACAAATCTATTTTCCCGGCCACGAAATGTCTTAATTAAAGGAGTGTCCCCAACTTGAAATTCTACCAACACATTTCCCAAAGCTACATCTGCAATAAATTTAAATTTTCTGCCCACGCTCCCTATTTTCTAGCTGTCCCCGGTTCAGTTTCCAACGATCTAAGTTCCTTTTTCTTGTTAATAACACTGACTAAGCTACTTTCTCTAGGAAAAATTTTGTCTCCGTCTCACTCTGTGGTCCAACCCTTTAATTCATACATGTTTTCATATTCATTCTGCCTTCTGCCTTTGAAATAGTAACTTGTCATTTAGTAGATCTCAATAAATGTTAAAGTTAAGCTACAAATTTTGCATGCTCTTTTAATGGAATGGTCAAGACAGTATTCTTCAATAAGTTATCTGCCTAGGCTTCTTGCCCAGCAAGCCCGGGCAAGTAAAATACAATAGGGGTTTATTTCGATGTGACCAGTGGATTAATTTTCGCCGTATTACACACACAGATATATATATGTATATATGTATATATATATATATATATATATATATATATATATATATATATATATATATATATATGTGTGTGTGTGTGTGTGTGTGTGTGTGTGTAATGTCGTGATCCAGAGTTAAGGCGAATGGAAAACAGTTTTCTTGATAATAATAAGTTTATTAAATCATCGTTCTTAAGGAAAGCAACTTGCGCCATTTTCATTGTTCGTGACGGAGCTAAGCGTGGAATAGGTGTTCACAGTTGCATGTCCACGCGCTGATTGAAACTTATCTGTTTGCAAGCTCATCAAATAGCTCAAAAATGCTTTCGCCTGACCGGATTATCCTAAAAGCTTACGAGAGCGTGGGTTTTTTTCATTTATTTTATTATTATAAAAGAGTTCCTTTTTTAAAATCGTTTATCACTCACGTAATTTCTAACTACCTCTTCTTTTGACCTGACACACACACACACACACACACACACACACACACACACATATATATATATATATATATATATATATATATATATATATATATATATATATATACACATACATACAATGTCGTAGAACAGTAAATTCTCTGGGATGCTGTCTTTCCCCTTTTTTAAAAAACATCATGGAAATTATATTCAATTTTTAATCATTTGCTATAATTTTTGGCATGATCTGTTCACACGTAAATAAAAACATTTAATGTACATAAACTCAAGGGCGGAAAAAAAGGTAGCATTCTAGAGAATTCGCTGTTCTCTCAAGTGGTATAATTATTTTAAAGAATTATTTAAATGCTAGCCGGCTAGAGCGAATTTTATTTATCCCGTAGAATAACATTGTGCAAGAGGAATCCAATATGGCAAGTACAGGTCTGTAACTGCTATATTAAGGTAGCCATACCTGCCATATTAAAAGTGGGTGTGTGGTAGCAGCCCGTTGGATTATGATAGCTTACGACTTTATAAAAATCGATGAATTCCTATTCTAAATAAGAAGCTTTGGGTTTAGAGTGCGGAGTAAATTGCAAACACAATAAAAATATATTAAAAAAGTATTAAAGAGATTTAAGAATATTAAAATTATTAAAAAGTATCGTTAATTTATTAATAGTAAGTTATAGCTTGCTTGCAGTCGAACTTCAAGATACAAACAATACTGACAACAACCTAAGAACAACACACAAAAGAAATCAGCAGTCAGTCAGCTCGAACGGAGCTGATGATGAAACCCAGGGGTTGTGGTCTTCTTTTAGCATTTCTCCTGAAAACCAATGACACATAAAGCGTTGTTACCGAAGAATAAAAGAAAACAAGCATCTTATTACGCCAAACGATATTTGTTGCAGTTGCCAGAGCAGAAATCAGAAAATAAAAAGAGGTATTCTTCACGATTGACGTAAAGAAATTAATCACAGATTAGTGAGGTGGGAGATAAAAATATTCTTAACAAAAATGATTAATGGATGCTTAAACCAAAGTGATTTTTACTTTACACAAACTCATTACCTAAATTTTTTGCCTGTAAAGATAATAGAGGCTAGCCGCAGTTTTTGATTCTTACAATATTACTTGAGAACGAAATATGCTATTTTGAAAAAAACTTAACTTTTTCTTTCTTTCAAATGATATTTTTCTACGTTCTATTTTTACCCGTTTAAGAAAATCTGATTCATGTATTTTTTAGTTTTAGAATTTATTTTATCAAAAAGGGCTTTTATGAGTTGAAAATAATAAATACTGTACAGAAACCGTAAATCGTCAGGTAAGTATTTAAATCATTTCATTTTTTCTACATATTAACTTTTACTTAAATTAGTGGGGATATATAAAAGGAAATAATATATAGGTCTGGAAATAAAGGGGGAGGAGTAATTTCCTTTTAACACGACCAACTTTAGTACATATTGATGTACACTTATTCTAAAAAAAAGTTTTCAGCCGAATATACGTAGTGAATGACTTTCCTTAAAATATTTCATGATAAATTTAAAAATAAATAATTTAATAAGTTATAGCTAAGTTGCTATCTAGCATCAACGTTGTCAACAACCTAAAAATAAATGCCCGAACAACCACAAAACAATAACATCTTTATAACACTGCATATTTTTTACTATTGCCAGTGCAGCAAACAGAAAGAAAAACAAGATGACTTCACGAATGACGTAACTAAGTTAATCACAGATTAGTGAAACGGAAGAAAGAATATTTTTAACAAAATTGTCTAATACGTATCCACAAATTATTCTTATTTTATATAAACTCAATAATAATCATTTTTTTTACAGAGCAAGTTCATGCAGCATGAGACATCTAAATTTATGAAAAATTTGAGCTTTGAAACGAAAAGGTACGTGAATTCGCCTGATAGCAAAAGTAATAAGTCTAGTTACTGTTCTCGATTCTTGTAATACCAATGGAATGGATGATGTAATACCAATATGAATGGAATATGCTATTTTTCAAAATCTTTCAAAGAGCATTTTTATCTAAGACATCTAAATTTATGAAAACATCTAAATTTATGAAAAATTTGAACTATGAAACGAAAGGGTATGTAATTTGCCTTATAGCAAAAGTAATAAGCCAAGTTACTGTTCTCGATTCCTGTAATACCACTTGAGAATGAAATATGCTATTTTTCAAAATCTTTAAAAGAGCATTTTTATCTAAGACATCTAAATTTATAAAAACATCTAAATTTATGAAAAATTTGAAATTTGAAACGAAAAGGTACGTAATTTGCCTTATAGCAAAAGTAATAAGCCAAGCTACTGTTATCGATTCCTGTAATACCACTTGAGAATGGAATATGCTATTCTTCAAAATCTTTCAAAGAGCATTTTTCTTTTCCTGAGATATTTCCATTTTTACCCGTTTAAACATTCAAAATGAATCATTTCGTTCTTTTGGTTTTAGAATTCAAATGGCAAATGGCGTTTATGAAGTGAGAACAATAAACACAGCAAAGAAACCGAAGTATGTAAATCATTGTATTTTTTTCCTACAGTTTAACTCGTTCGTTAATTAGTCTGGATATTAATGGAATAATTCGGGAGAAAGAAATTTCATTTTAACCCTACCAATTTCATAGCAACGCAGATTTCCGAGTTCTAAACTGGCTATGTTGGCATTATATTTTGAGCAGTGGTCTTTTGCCAGGTTAGAGATGCCAAAATCGTTTGCTGCTCGTACCGCTTGTTTGCTGATGTTAAAAACGAGGCTGTTGTTTGACTGAGGGGAAACCCTGATCTTGACTTTTCATTTACCTCCCGCCCGTTTTCCAATTTTTACGGGTATCGTTAGGTTTGATTTTTTATTTCTTGTTTTGATACGGATTACCTTTCCATTGTAGGAAACGATGAGCATAAAAAAAACCCTGAAATGGTGGTAAACAAAGGTAATATTACAACGAACATGATTATTGATGAGATAGTAAGAAATAAAACTATTAAAAACAATTCGGTTTGAAATTTAGAATGCCAGAAGGCTACTTGATTCATTCAAATTTTTTCTTTCTCTGAGAAACGTCGCCATTTCGCCGCACTTTGTTGCTTGTTCTGTTGGATTTTTTTTTTCTTTGGGAAGGGCCGGGCGGGGAGACTAGACTTTTTGGCTGAATGGCAAATCTGCCAGAATGAAAACAATAGCATACAAAAGAAAAGTAAATAGAAAATCAAAATCTCTAAAATAAAGATATGAAGATCCAAATGCGGATTAGTAGAATAACTCCTAAATAAAAACTGGTAAAATTTACGTGGGTTTATAAATATAAAGAGAAATTCTAGCAGTTTAAATTACTCCTTTCTCCTGCTGTGAAATACTGCAAAGAAAACAAACATTTTATTCGAAGTTTCAAGTACAGACATAAAAAAAATATTTTCTATAATTAATTATTCAATCCAAATGTTAATACCCCAAAATGTTATTGGAATCGTTTACAATATATATCTAATTATTAAATCAAAATTAGGAAATAGAATTTTTTTTTAAAAGTGAAAGGAGTATTTAAACATTTTAAGAAGTTGGATTTATACAAATTTTAATTTTTAAAGAATACTTTTTATGCCAATCTGTTTTACTACACGAAGGCTAATGAGATCGATATCTGTTGTTTAACCCTCTAAGTGGTTGTCACGTACAATTTTCGACCTCCAAAAACGTTCCGAAAATGGATGTAATGTACATTTCTGCCAGTGTTTGAGGTAAGAGGGTAAGGTAGATTGTTTAGGAACTGCACCCTTCTTTGACTGACATTTATTGAGGGATGCACCCCTACTCACTGAGGCACAAAGACGATGATAACTTTTCATGGCTGTGTAAATCTCTATTTCGAAGTCTTTCGTTTGCGGTAACAGATGTATCTTTAATTGCACCACTTAAATATCTTGGATGACTTTCGTAAAAATAGATAAATAATTCTCTTAAAGAATATTTTTATTTGTACTTTTAGATTCCTTTATTTCTTATGGGATGATCTTCGAGACTTGACGAGCTCTATGCGTATTAAGAATTAACAATCTATAATATCTATTTAAATCCGGAAGTAAAGGGACAATAATGAGGGTGGTTTTCCCGTAGTACATTGTAGTCGACAAGGGGTGAAGTAAAAAATCATAGAACGATTTGGCCGGCCACTGACACAGTAAACCTTTTGCTTATTTTTGGAGACTTTTTTTCCGCTGTGGGCTTCCACTTGGAGGGTTAAAGGCGATTTCGAACGGATACGAACATTGTAACGATCCGTTACATGAATCGAACGAAAGAAAAACGGAAGGTGATCTTTCGCAGCGGACAGTTATGGTTAGTGGTAGGTAGTCACGCGGGGTCCAAACAAAGCCGTTTGTGTACTAGGTTTCCTTCACCAAAACAGAGGCAGTCGCTTAAGTGGAAGTAAATTAAAAACTGTCAGTACGCCGGAGACAGTGTGTCTACGTCTTTATGATGTCTATTGCCGTCGAAAGACTCCGATAATAATTATAAATCGAGTGACGGTGTCGCTAATGGATTTAGGATGGTTGGTCCGTTAACTTAAAGAAGAACTTCGGACACATCTGGAAACGAGTCAGCTGATCCAGGCGGGTCGTTTGACCGCAAAATTGCATCACCCTAGTTCTGGAAGTTTCCAGAAGAATCAAGCGAGGGGCAACAGGGATCCCTATATAAAGAGATTGGCTGAGCCAAGAGAAGAGGTTTAAAGAAATTATCGAACTTGGTAAATTAATAGCTGAAATTATAAAATCTCTTAGATTCTCAGACATAAATTCTCCAATAACTAAACTGAAAAAAATTCTTAATAACCTTAATAGTAGTACTGATCCCAGTGATCGACTTGCCTTAATTTTGGACCTTTGTTCTAAATATACTTAACTTAACTTTTTATGATATTGTTCTCACCACCGCTAGTTCCCATTTTGCCAGTTAATAGTTTTCCGGAGTTAGATGGCTCGGCCAAGGCAACTCTGTAAACCATCTCTTTCTGTGTGGCTTCTGTGTGAGGAGAAGAGGAGTTTTTTGTTTTTGTTTTTGTGGAGCTCGAGAAGAGTCTAACTGTCTCTCCGAATTGCCGGACCTTGCTTTCTTTCCGAGACCGCAAGCTTCTCTGATTTCGGCTAAGAAGTCAACCTTCGACCTGTAATAATATTTTACTTCGTGCTTTGAAGTAGGTCGCTGAGAGTGACACTTACTCTTAATTTGGATCGTCTTCCATCCTTTGATTCTCAACGAACTCCAGCGAGATACGTACTCTGAGCGTTTCGAGCCTCAGTGTTGAAGTCAACTGTTCGGATCATCAGATTGGTAAATTATAGTGTCCGAGTCCCGTACCGGCACTCATTCGCGAACTGTTCCTGTGTTACTAGCTTCACTGTACCCACGTGTTGTATATTTTTAACGTTTATCTCAGCACGAGATCCCAGAAGTAATTGAATTTACTGAATCCTGTACATAGATGTACATAATTATTCAAATGAATCATTTAACCCATTAACGCCCGGATATTTCTGATGACTATATATTAGTAAATACCTAACATATAAGTTATTATATACACTTGGAAGTAAAACAAAATATGAAATTTAAACACCTTTAAATATGACATCAAGTCATCATTAGTGAGGAGGTGTCATTTTAAAACATAATAAGAAGTCTTTTTAAAAAAAAAAAAGGAAAACTTCGTAATAAGAGATTTATTTGCTATCGTATATGAGAAAAGTACTGAAAAGAGATGACTTATTACAGATATGGTTATTCGCCATGATTTTGACCAGTATACGTTCAGAATACAGGTCATAATACGTTCCTATTCTAATCTTGAAAATCATAAAATGCCGATCGAAATGACAAAATTATAGATAAGATTATATTTGAAAACTTGGGAGATTATTCATAAGATTAATATCTATTTCCATTAAAAAGGAAGAATCGTTTCAAGAAAAGAAAAACTCTACAAACCATTTTTTGACTGTCCTCAAATAAGGGCTTTAATGGGTTAATCATGATTAAATAGATGTCCAGCCTGTATCTTCGACGGTCTCGCCTATCCTCACTCCAATACGTCGCAACATCCATACCATCAGTGGGATTTGAACAACCGAACTCCGGTACCAAAAAAGCAGCTTTCTACCCTTCGACCATTATTCGGCACATTAATGGCTTAATTATACTTTAATTTATATGTGCATAACGTCAGTAACTTAACCAGAATTTTTTTTTATCTACACTGAAATTTTCTACACTGAATGTCATAAACATAAATTTCTTTTCACACACATGCCAAGTACCAAGTGTATGTATGTTTGAATATGTAAACATATACATCTTTATAACACCACATATTTTTTTACTGTTGCCAGTGCAGAAAACAGACAGAAAAACAAGATGACTTCATGACTGACGTCACTAAACTAATCGCAAATTAGTGAAACGGAAGAAAGAATATTTTTAACAAAATTGTCTAATACGCGTCCACGCCAAATTATTTTTAATTTATATAAGCTAAATAATAGTCAATTTTTTTATGGAGAAATTTCATGCAGCATGAGACATCTAAACTTATGAAAAGTTTGAACTTTGTTTTAAAGGAAAGGGTAGAATATTGGTTGCCTTATACATACACTTATACATACATACACATTTTGCATGCATGCATCACAAAACGTATCAGCATTACAGATCGTAATTTCATTGTATCTCGAAAAAATGTATTGGAAACCACATTGTATCTTCTAATTTACGATCTAAGTTTGTACCATTAAATATACACGGTAAATACTGGATCATACTCAGTTCATGGTCCAATATTTACCAGACGAATTTAAATTAAAATAACATTTCCTATATAATAATGGTCTAAATTATTTGTCCGTCTGTCCTCGAATCTATGAAGCGGTTCCACCTGGAACGGATGGAGATTAGATATTATGGATGGATATTAGATGGATATTAGATTCTAGATGAGTTAGGATTAACCCTCCGAGTGGAACGTATCGAAAAAAAAGTCTCCAAAAATACGCTGAAGGTTTATTGTGTCAGTGACCAAAGCGTTCTATGATTTTTTACTTCACCTTTAGTCGACTAGAATGGATTTAAATCCACCTTTATTGTCCATTTACTTCAGGTTATAAATAGATTGTTAATTTTTAATACACAAAAAGTCAGGTCTCGAAGATCATCCTAGAAATAATAGATTCTAAAAGTACAAATAAAAAATATTCTTTGAGAGACTTATTTATATTTTTTACGAAAGTCTTAAGATATTTAAGTGGTGCAATTAAATACATCTGGTAAAACGAAATACTTCGAAATAGAAATTTACAAAGTCATGTAAAGCTATCAGCGTCTTTTACCTCAGAGGTATAGGTGTATACCTCAATAAATGTTAGTCAAAGAGGGGTGCAATTCCTAAACAATCGACCTGATCCTCCTACCGCAAAATTACATCGGGAAAAGTACTGGCAGAAATGTACATTACATCCATTTTCGGAGCGTTTTTGGAGGTCGAAAATTGTACTGACAACCGCTTTGAAGACATCATCGGTTTGGCGGAATTGTACGTGCGAACCGCTTAGAGGGTTAACAAAGTTCTAAATCCACCTCTTCCCCCGCCTTTCTGGTATTTAATGCCATTATTTCAAGTCCTATTTTCCCTGTTAAGAGCAGGTGATTAAATTTATCAATTTATCGCATAATAAATAGGTAAAAAACATTTTTTTAGCATTATGACGGCATTCCTTCAACCATCTCATTGAATCATTTCTTTTTTTAAATTGTTTAAACATTGTCTGCATCATTTTCATGCGTTTTATCACTGAACTTAGATGACGTAAATAATTTTCTTTTATATTTGGCTTAAATAATAAATTAGTCACATATGTGATAATTTTAAATTTAATCATCGGTTTTTTTTTTCCAATGGAAATTTTATTACCGGTATAAACAACAATTCTATCTACCTTCAGGGTGTAGTGGAAATAATAGTTTTATTAACTTACTTCCATTAATTACTGTTGTAAGAAAAATTCGGAAGAACTTAACGATAATTTCGACGTGGCTAAGAAAACTTTGAATTATTTTTCTAAGTGAATTAGACGTGATTCTAAACTGCATTCACTGTATCGGGAGAATTTAGAGGAGTATGAAGATAAACAAATTATTGACAGTGTAGCAGATAATTCTCAACCAAAAGACAAACCATTTTTTTTACCTGTCTCATAGCGTACTTTACAATTCTGGAAAATTAAAAATTTTACTAATCCCTTTATATGGCAGGCTATATGCTAGTTATTATTATATTTGTATTTTTTACGAACTCTGTTTTTTGTAGGAGAAGGAGTCGACCCGGTGTGAAGAAAATGTCTAGGGTCCTAATGTTGTTTAATCAACCCCTGATCCCAGTAAAATTTACAGCAGTATACTAACTTATGAAATTTACAGTGGCTAAAAAAGAGAGATCCTTAGAACTTGAAGGGAAGGATTTGGCCAATTTCACATTCTTATGATATAAAATCTAAAGTATTCTGAATATCTTTACAAAAATGCACATTTCTCCAATCGCAAAATCGCTAAGCCAAGGAAAACTGTTAATAAAAGCCTATAAATAATTTTATCCCTATTAAGAAACATAGAACTTGGAAAGAACAAAAAGAATTTTAACGACTAGGAATTCCCATTTTGGAAAAAAATACTAAATTTCTAATGCTAAATATCTAATTCTCAACCAAAAAACAAGCCAAATATTTATCTGCCTCATAGAGTACTTTACAATTCTGGAAAACTAAAAGTTTTTCTTGTCATATGACGGACTGTATGCTAGTTCAAAATATTGCGGGTAAGACCAACACATCACCCCCACTCTCCTTTCTGAATACATCCTTTGCGTCTAATAAATATAAGAAAAGGACATTGATTGAGTTACAAAGCTCTTCTAACAACACATAAGTACGGGGGTCAATCAATGTGTCTTATGCTTATAATTTATTTCACAAATTCAACAATCTTCAAAAATTTTTAATAGAAAAAAATGACAGAATTTAGGTACAATACAAGATTCCTGTAAGAAAACTTGAAGATAGGATACATTAAATTACAACAGCATATAATAACATTGAATTTCGTTCACTCAATGTTAACCCATAGGAAACAAAATACAACACGAAAGTAAAGATATATAACAAATCTTTATAAATTCATCAAGCTTTAAAATTTATTAATAGAAAAAATGAGAGAATTTAGGTCCAATACAAGATTCCTGTAATAAAACTTGAAGATAGAATATATTAAATTTTAAGAGCATATAATAACTTTGAACTTCGTTCACTCAATGTTAACCTATAGAAAACAAAAAACACTTAAAAAGTAAAGATATGTAACAAATCTTTATAAAAAACAAATTAAACCATGTGACAAAACAGTGAATTTCATACGATCCTATCTTTCTCTTTAATTAATTTTTCATTAATATTTGAATAATACAAATTATAGATTTAAAAAAAAATTCAAAAAAATTTCAAAATTGAGTAAAATGAAATGTATATTTCCATATATTTTAAAAATAAAAAAAAGTAATAAAATTTTAAAACAGTTATTTTAAAATTTTTTACAAGAAATTAATATATATATATATATATATATATATATATATATATATATATATTTCAATGTATGTTATACAACACTAAGGACTTATATGCCATTTACTTCAACTAGAAAAAAATTTTGAAACTATTAAATAAATATTAAAATGAAATTAATTTAATAGATTACATACTATGTAAAATTAACTATTTTATTAAAAAACTACATTATGCCAAAGTACTCTAACATATTCACAAAAACATGTTAGAGTGGTTATTACATCTCAAAAATATACATAAAATAAATTCCCTGCTTCAAACCTGGTGGGTACAGTTATTCCTTTTTATAATTTTCATGTCAGAACACACTCGGATGATATTAATCCGGCTTTTTTCAAATGTTTTTTAAAAAAAATATAATATTATTAAATTATTTAGGTTAAAGCCTTCGCGATATATTGTGTACCCATGGTGTAGTGGTTATCACATTTGCCTAACACGCAGAAGGTCCCAGGTTCGAAACCTGGTGGGTACAGTTAACAATTTTTATAATTTCCATGTCAGAACACACTCAAATAATATTCCTTCGGCTTTTTTCAAATGTTTTGTAAAAAAAATATAATATTATTAAATTATTTAGGTTAAAGCCTTCGCGATGTATTGTGTACCCATGGTGTAGTGGTTATCACATTTGTCTAACACGCAGAAGGTCCCAGGTTCGAAACCTGGTGGGTACAGTTAACCCTTTTTATCATTTTCAAGTCAGAACACACTCGAATGATATTCCTTCGGCTTTTTTCAACTGTTTTTTAAATACTATACAATATTATTAAATTATTTAGGTTAAAGCTTTCACGCTGCAATGTGTACCCATGGTGTAGTGGTTATCACATCTGCCTAACACGCAGAAGGTCCCAGGTTCGAAACCTGGTGGGTACAGTTAACAATTTTTATCATTTTCATGTCAGAACACACTCGAATAATATTCCTTCGGCTTTTTTCAAATGTTTTGTAAAAAAAATATAATATTATTAAATTATTTAGGTTAAAGCCTTCGCGATGTAATGTGTACCCATGGTGTAGTGGTTATCACATTTGTCTAACACGCAGAAGGTCCCAGGTTCGAAACCTGGTGGGTACAGTTAACCCTTTTTTATCATTTTCATGTCAGAACACACTCGGATGTTATTCCTCCGGCTTTTTTCAAATGTTTTGTAAATACTATACAATATTATTAAATTATTTAGGTTAAAGCTTTCACGCTGCAATGTGTACCCATGGTGTAGTGGTTATCACATCTGCCTAACACGCAGAAGGTCCCAGGTTCGAAACCTGGTGGGTACAGTTAACTCTTTTTTTATCATTTTCATGTCAGAACAAACTCGGATGTTATTCCACCGGCTTTTTTTAAATGTTTTGTAAATACTATATAATATTAGTAAATTATTTAGGTTAAAGCCTTCTCGATGTAATGTGTACCCATGGTGTAGTGGTTATCACATCTGCCTAACACGCAGAAGGTCCCAGGTTCGAAACCTGGTGGGTACAGTTAACCCTTTTTTATCATTTTCATGTCAGAACACACTCGGATGTTATTCCTCCGGCTTTTTTCAAATGTTTTGTAAATACTATATAATATTAGTAAATTATTTAGGTTAAAGCCTTCTCGATGTAATGTGTACCCATGGTGTAGTGGTTATCACATCTGCCTAACACGCAGAAGGTCCCAGGTTCGAAACCTGGTGGGTACAGTTAACCCTTTTTTATCATTTTCATGTCAGAACAAACTCGGATGTTATTCCACCGGCTTTTTTTTAAATGTTTTGTAAATACTATATAATATTAGTAAATTATTTAGGTTAAAGCCTTCTCGATGTAATGTGTACCCATGGTGTAGTGGTTATCACTTTTGTCTAACACGCAGAAGGTTCCAGGTTCGAAACCTGGTGGCTACAGGTAACCCTTTTTTATCATTTTCATGTCAGAACAAACTCGGATGTTATTCCATAGGCTTTTTTTAAATGTTTTGTAAATACTATATAATATTATTAAATTATTTAGGTTAAAGCCTTCGCGATGTATTGTGTACCCATGGTGTAGTTTTTATCATATCTGCCTAACACGCCGAAGGTCCCAGGTTCGAAACCTGGTGGGTACAGTTAACGGTATTTATTATTTTCATGTCAGAACACACTCGAATGATATTCCGCCGTTTCTTCAAATATTTTATAAATACTATATAATATTATTAAATTATTTAGGTTAAATCTTTCACACTCCAATGTGTACCCATGGTGTAGTGGTTATCACATCTGCCTAACACGCAGAAGGTCCCAGGTTCGAAACCTGGTGGGTACAGTTAACCCTTTTTTATCATTTTCATGTCAGAACAAACTCGGATGTTATTCCTCCGGCTTTTATCAAATGTTTTGTAAATACTATATAATATTAGTAAATTATTTAGGTTAAAGCCTTCTCGATGTAATGTGTACCCATGGTGTAGTGGTTATCACATCTGCCTAACACGCAGAAGGTCCCAGGTTCGAAACCTGGTGGGTACAGTTAACCCTTTTTTATCATTTTCATGTCAGAACAAACTCGGATGTTATTCCTCCGGCTTTTATCAAATGTTTTGTAAATACTATATAATATTAGTAAATTATTTAGGTTAAAGCCTTCTCGATGTAATGTGTACCCATGGTGTATTAGTTATCACATCTGCCTAACAAGCAGAAGGTCCCAGGTTCAAAACCTGGTGGGTACAGTTAACTCTTTTAATCTTTTTCAAGTCAGAACACACTCGAATGATATACCTTCGGCTTTTTTTAAATGTTTTGTAAATACTATATAATATTATTAAATTATTTAGGTTAAAGACTTCTCGATGTAATGTGTACCCATGGTGTAGTTTTTATCATATCTGCCTAACACGCCGAAGGTCCCAGGTTTGAAACCTGGTGGGTACAGTTAACGGTATTTATTATTTTCATGTCAGAACACACTCGAATGATATTCCGCCGTTTCTTCAAATATTTTATAAATACTATATAATATTATTAAATTATTTAGGTTAAAGCTTTCACACTCCAATGTGTACCCATGGTGTAGTGGTTATCACATTTGTCTAACACGCAGAAGGTCCCAGGTTCGAAACCTGGTGGGTACAGTTAACCCTTTTAATCTTTTTCAAGTCAGAACACACTCGAATGATATACCTTCGGCTTTTTTTAAATGTTTTGTAAATACTATATAATATTATTAAATTATTTAGGTTAAAGACTTCTCGATGTAATGTGTACCCATGGTGTAGTTTTTATCATATCTGCCTAACACGCCGAAGGTCCCAGGTTCGAAACCTGGTGGGTACAGTTAACGGTATTTATCATTTTCATGTCAGAACACACTCGAATGATATTCCTCCGTTTCTTCAAATATTTTATAAATACTATATAATATTATTAAATTATTTAGGTTAAATCTTTCACGATGCAATGTGTACCCATGGTGTAGTGGTTATCACATCTGCCTAACACGCAGAAGGTCCCAGGTTCGAAACCTGGTGGGTACAGTTAACCCTTTTTTATCATTTACATGTCAGAACAAACTCGGATGTTATTCCACCGGCTTTTTTTAAATGTTTTGTAAATACTATATAATATTAGTAATATATTTAGGTTAAAGCCTTCTCGATGTAATGTGTACCCATGGTGTAGTGGTTATCACATCTACCTAACACGCAGAAGGTCCCAGGTTCGAAACCTGGTGGGTACAGTTAACGGTATTTATCATTATCATGTCAGAACACACTCGGATGTTATTCCACCGGCTTTTTTTAAATGTTTCGTAAATACTATATAATATTATTAAATTATTTAGGTTAAAGCCTTCTCGATGTAATGTGTACCCATGGTGTAGTGGTTATCACATCTGCCTAACACGCAGAAGGTCCCAGGTTCGAAACCTGGTGGGTACAGTTAAACCTTTTTTATCATTTTCATGTCAGAACAAACTCGGATGTTATTCCACCGGCTTTTTTTAAATGTTTTGTAAATACTATATAATATTATTAAATTATTTAGGTTAAAGCTTTCTCGATGCAATGTGTACCCATGGTGTAGTGGTTATCACTTTTGTCTAACACGCAGAAGGTCCCAGGTTCGAAACCTGGTGGGTACAGTTAACCCTTTTTTATCATTTTCATGTCAGAACAAACTCGGATGTTATTCCACCGGCTTTTTTTTAATGTTTTGTAAATTTTATATAATATTATTAAATTATTTAGGTTAAAGACTTCTCGATGCAATGTGTACCTATGGTGCAGTGGTTCTCATATCTGCCTACCACGCAGAAGGTCCCAGGTTCGAAACCTGGTGGGTACAGTTAACGGTATTTATCATTTTCATGTCAGAACACACTCGAATTATATTCCTTCGGTTTTTTCAAATATTTTATAAATACTATATAATATTATTAAATTATTTAGGTTAAATCTTTCACACTCCAATGTGTACCCATGGTGTAGTGGTTATCACATCTGCCTAACACGCAGAAGGTCCCAGGTTCGAAACCTGGTGGGTACAGTTAACCCTTTTTTATCATTTTCATGTCAGTACAAACTCGGATGTTATTCCACCGGCTTTTTTTAAATGTTTTGTAAATACTATATAATATTAGTAAATTATTTAGGTTAAAGCCTTCTCGATGTAATGTGTACCCATGGTGTAGTGGTTATCACATCTGCCTAACACGCAGAAGGTCCCAGTTTCGAAACCTGGTAGGTACAGTTAACAATTTTTATAATTTCCATGTCAGAACAAACTCGGATGTTATTCCACCGGCTTTTTTTAAATGTTTTGTAAATACTATATAATATTATTAAATTATTTAGGTTAAAGCCTTCTCGATGTAATGTGTACCCATGGTGTAGTGGTTATCACATCTGCCTAACACGCAGAAGGTCCCAGGTTCGAAACCTGGTGGGTACAGTTAACAATTTTTATCATTTTCATGTCAGAACAAACTCGGATGTTATTCCACCGGCTTTTTTAAATGTTTTGTAAATACTATATAATATTAGTAAATTATTTAGGTTAAAGCCTTCTCGATGTAATGTGTACCCATGGTGTAGTGGTTATCACTTTTGTCTAACACGCAGAAGGTCCCAGGTTCGAAACCTGGTGGTGGGTACAGGTAACCCTTTTTTATCATTTTCATGTCAGAACAAACTCGGATGTTATTCCACCGGCTTTTTTTAAATGTTTTGTAAATACTATATAATATTATTAAATTATTTAGGTTAAAGCCTTCGCGATGTATTGTGTACCCATGGTGTAGTGGTTATCACTTTTGTCTAACACGCAGAAGGTCCCAGGTTCGAAACCTGGTGGGTACAGTTAACTCTTTTAATCTTTTTCAAGTCAGAACACACTCGAATGATATACCTTCGGCTTTTTTTAAATGTTTTGTAAATACTATATAATATTATTAAATTATTTAGGTTAAAGACTTCTCGATGTAATGTGTACCCATGGTGTAGTTTTTATCATATCTGCCTAACACGCCGAAGGTCCCAGGTTCGAAACCTGGTGGGTACAGTTAACAGTATTTATCATTTTCATGTCAGAACACACTCGAATGATATTCCTCCGTTTCTTCAAATATTTTATAAATACTATATAATATTATTAAATTATTTAGGTTAAATCTTTCACACTCCAATGTGTACCCATGGTGTAGTGGTTATCACATCTGCCTAACACGCAGAAGGTCCCAGGTTCGAAACCTGGTGGGTACAGTTAACCCTTTTTTATCATTTTCATGTCAGTACAAACTCGGATGTTATTCCACCGGCTTTTTTTATGTTTTGTAAATACTATATAATATTATTAAATTATTTAGGATAAAGCCTTCTCGATGTAATGTGTACCCATGGAGTAGTGGTTATCACATCTGCCTAACACGCAGAAGGTCCCAGGTTCGAAACCTGGTGGGTACAGTTAACTCTTTTTTATCATTTTCATGTCAGAACAAACTCGGATGTTATTCCACCGGCTTTTTTTTAATGTTTTGTAAATACTATATAATATTAGTAAATTATTTAGGTTAAAGCCTTCTCGATGTAATGTGTACCCATGGTGTAGTGGTTATCACATCTGCCTAACACGCAGAAGGTCCCAGGTTCGAAACCTGGTGGGTACAGTTAACTCTTTTTTTATCATTTTCATGTCAGAACAAACTCGGATGTTATTCCACCGGCTTTTTTTAAATGTTTTGTAAATACTATATAATATTAGTAAATTATTTAGGTTAAAGCCTTCTCGATGTAATGTGTACCCATGGTGTAGTGGTTATCACATCTGCCTAACACGCAGAAGGTCCCAGGTTCGAAATCTGGTGGGTACAATTAACAATTTTTATCATTTTCATGTCAGAACACACTCGAATGTTATTCCTCCGGCTTTTTTCAAATGTTTTGTAAATACTATATAATATTATTAAATTATTTAGGTTAAAACTTTCACTCTGCAATGTGTACCCATGGTGTAGTGGTTATCACATCTGCCTAACACGCAGAAGGTCCCAGGTTCGAAACCTGGTGGGTACAGTTAACCATTTTTTTTATCATTTTCATGTCAGAACAAACTCGTATGTTATTCCACCGGATTTTTTTTAAATGTTTTGTATATACTGTATAATATTAGTAAATTATTTAGGTTAAAGCCTTCTCGATGTAATGTGTACCCATGGTGTAGTGGTTATCACATCTGCCTAACACGCAGAAGGTCCCAGGTTCGAAACATGGTGGGTACAGTTAACTCTTTTAATCTTTTTCAAGTCAGAACACATTCGAATGTTATACCTTCGGATTTTTTTAAATGTTTTGTAAATACTATATAATATTATTAAATTATTTAGGTTAAAGACTTCTCGATGTAATGTGTACCCATGGTGTAGTGGTTATCACATCTGCCTAACACGCCGAAGGTCCCAGGTTCGAAACCTGGTGGGTACAGTTAACGGTATTTATCATTTTCATGTCAGAACACATTCGAATGATATTCCTCCGTTTCTTCAAATATTTTATAAATACTATATAATATTATTAAATTATTTAGATTAAATCTTTCACGCTGTAATGTGTACCCATGGTGTAGTGGTTATCACATCTGCCTAACACGCAGAAGGTCCCAGGTTCGAAACCTGGTGGGTACAGTTAACCCTTTTTTATCATTTTCATGTCAGAACAAACTCGGATGTTATTCCTCCGGCTTTTATCAAATGTTTTGTAAATACTATATAATATTATTAAATTATTTAGGTTAAATCTTTCACGCTCCAATGTGTACCCATGGTGTAGTGGTTATCACATCTGCCTAACACGCAGAAGGTCCCAGGTTCGAAACCTGGTGGGTACAGTTAACTCTTTATTTTTTCATGTCAGAACAAGCTCGGATGTTATTCCACCGGCTTTTTTTAAATGTTTTGTAAATACTATATAATATTAGTAAATTATTTAGGTTAAAGCCTTCACGATGTAATGTGTACCCATGGTGTAGTGGTTATCACATCTGCCTAACACGCAGAAGGTCCCAGGTTCAAAGCCTGGTGGGTACAGTTAAATCTTTTAATCTTTTTCAAGTCAGAACACACTCGAAGGATATACCTTCGGCTTTTTTTAAATGTTTTGTAAATACTATATAATATTATTAAATTATTTAGGTTAAAGACTTCTCGATGTAATGTGTACCCATGGTGTAGTTTTTATCACATCTGCCTAACACGCAGAAGGTCCCAGGTTCGAAACCTGGTGGGTACAGTTAACCCTTTTTTATCATTTTCATGTCAGAACACACTCGAATGATATTCCTCCGTTTCTTCAAATATTTTATAAATACTATATAATATTATTAAATTATTTAGGTTAAATCTTTCACGCTGCAATGTGTACCCATGGTGTAGTGGTTATCACATCTGCCTAACACGCAGAAGGTCCCAGGTTCGAAACCTGGTGGGTACAGTTAACCCTTTTTTATCATTTTCATGTCAGAACAAACTCGGATGTTATTCCA
>CM063507.1:756965-806024 GCA_032207245.1 Pardosa pseudoannulata | reverse complement strand
CTTTCTTTGAAATGGTGTTAGTCATTTTTGCACCATTGTCAGAAATTAGACTTTACAAAACATACGCAACACATCTAGTTGAAGTAGCTATCTTTTCAAAGGCGTATTGCGCCATCTATTAAAATTTCCATAAAGGGTTGAAGTTAGATGATTTTAAAAACATTGGTATGTGTTAATGGGTTCATTTTATGTTTTATTTTAATATCCAATTTAAATGCTATGCCATGAGAAAAAGGACTGCATTCGTACCTGACAGGAAAGAGCACAAAATTTATGTGTTTACAAATTTTTACCAGAACACATTAGTGTCTTCTGCATTGTAAATTCGAGAAGAGGGATCCACATGTAAACACAGCATCTAACTTAAAAGGAAATTGCTTCTAACATATAAGGACGCTACAAAATTCTGAAAATAATTTCTCCTCATTACTCCGATAAATAAATAAATAAAAATTAATGAGCCCCTTAACAAATAAGTTTCAAACTTTTTCTTGACGTGTTTTTTATTTATTTATCTGATTGGACGCGTAGAAATCTTTTTCGGAATTTTGTATCGTCCTTTACCGTTACAAGCGGTTTTGAGACAGGTGCTGGGTTATAAGAACAGTCCTTTCCCCCTGTAGATCACGATATTTTCACCGATGGTAGCCTGTATTTCTTTGCCACCCACATGTATCTCATTACATTGAAATGGCTGATACCTCTTCTCTACTTCGCAAACCCCTACATAATATTACTTTTTAGGTAAACTATAAAAAATTTTAAGCAGATCACACATTTCAGGCTCTTAAAGCAAAAATAATGAGGGGGTTTAGGCCAAGCCCACTAATGTTCCGACAAATTTCATTGGAGTTTCGACTAGATCCGTTTTATGTTTCTAAGCGAGTCTCCATTACTTTTACTTGTATCTACGTTATATATCTTTTCTCTTTATTTAATCGTATTTATTCCCAATTTTTTGTGTTTTTTATTACTTTTCAGTTACCTTTATTTTTTTTCAATGATCATTTTTTCGTTTGAATTTATTTTATTTATTTTTTACTTTGTTTCTATCTTATGTAACTGGCAAGTTGATTACTCACTATATCATTATGAACCGCTCTCATGTCCAATTAGCTATCTTTCTTACTGGAGATATATACCTTACTGGGTCAGGTGCTCCGGTACCTACCATAAAATGAAGAACGACGACTGCTTCGCAATGCAGAAAACACACCCGCGTTTTGATAAAAACCTGCAAGCACTATAATTTTGTGCCTTTTCCTGTGAGGTCCGAATGTAGTATTTTTCTCTCAAGCAAAAAATGTAATCCTTTGAGATTGTCCTTAAAAATACTAAAATTCAAATTTTTCTTTTACATTTTTAAAATTTATGGCAGAAAATTCTGAATCTTTTAAAACAAACGCCATTAAAATATCCGAATTAGAACCTGTAAAACTATACATCTTTGAATTTAATACTGCTAAAAATTTTACACATTGACCTAAAGTTAAAGCAAGGATGTAACGGGATATTTACATTAAAAATAATTAATTTGAATACATAATTTAAAAACATAATTAATTTAAATGTAAATAATTAGTTTAAAGTGGCTCAGAAGTATTTTAATAATTATAGATGCTATTTTGTAAATTTTTGTATAGCTTTTACATTTTGTTTTTGGCAACACTTATTATTATTCCACAGATTTGAAAAACCAAACTAGAATAAGGTTACGGAAGAGATGAAAATAAATGTTGTATATGATTTTGTGGTTTTATTCTTATTTTAATCAAGCATCGTTAAAATTATTTAGTATTTACATGCATCATTTATTTTTGTTACAACTGGGGACCTACAGAGATATCAAGTATGCCAGTTTTCTCACATATAGCAACTTGGAAGTTTTTCCGACTGCAATTGGGTATAAAATTTTTGTATACAGTTTTAAGTATTTGAATGCTCATAGTTTATGATTTTCGTGTCATTTTCATTGTTTTTAAGCATTTGAATACTCATATTTTATGATTTTTGTTTCATTTTCAATGCTTTTATAAAGTATGCAGACATATTTTCTCATAAATTTCTGTATGATTTAGAAAATTTTAAAAATTGTTCTACATGTGTTTACAAATTTAAAAATTTTGTACAGCCTGTAAAAAATTTTTATCTATGTTTTTTACTATTTTAATACTTTGTATATATACTTTGTATTTAATACTTTGTGAGCATTTGTATTGCTCTTATGGATGTTTATCGACGCCATCTTAAATGGCATGTTGGCATTAATGCCGCAAAAAAATATCGCCAATAAAACAAGGGGCACCCTGAACTGCATCCCACCCCCCTTTTTTTACTCTTAATTATAAATTTGGATGTATATATAGTTTAATTCTCAATAAGCTACCGTCATTGCCATTTTCTTTTTAACTCTCGAGAATTTCATGTCAGCATTCCCTGCTTTATTTCAATTCCATTACTAAAGAAACAGAAGAAAACAAAGAGAATGATATATGTAATGAAACAAAAACAAGAAAAGATAAATTAGAAAACAATGACTGTGACTAAATTTCCATCGCTTTCGGTTCTGTTTGTACACCTCTCCTCTCCGTTAAATTGGCTACTTGCCAAGCAATTTATTTAAACCCATTGCGGCTGCGAAACGGTAAAGACCTTTCATTTTAAGCAAATTGTGGAATCATTTTCCCAGAGAACATTTTCTACTCTATACCGGAAAATGGGTCACTAGAGTTGTGTTGACGTGCATAAACGACGAGGAGGAAGACGCAAAACCCAAACAAAACAATCATCTCGTGCCCCATGCGACGCAATTGCAGGGATCTTTTTATTTTCGTCAGATAAATTTTGTTTTTATTTCTCCGAATGTATTGGCAACAATAGGATGTTTTGCCTAAGCGTTCTGAGAGACGAGGCAAACGGATGTTTACTCTCGGCAATGTTATATGCTGAAATTTCTTACGAAATTCCTACGTGAATGTTCTACGTGAAATCTAGTGTGTATTTATTTCCAAAGAAAATTGTTTTCGTAATAAACAAATATATCCTTTTAACACTCCTATATTTATTTGCACACAATTGTTCGTCGTGTCGCTGTATTCAAATTTCTTCATGGGTACAATAAATAAATAAAAGGAATTCTTAGAGGTATGAATTTCCTAATAACCTTCATTTTCGCGTAATGACTTTAACATTGAACTCAAATTGTAAATTCCGCATAGTAAAATTTTCTTGGAAATAAACATGACATAACAAAACATCTTATTGTTGCCAATACTTTCCAAGAAATAAATAAGTTGCGGAGCTCTTATCTATAAATAAGCGAATGAGTGAAATCTATTCTCGTTTAAAAAAATATTTTCATTTCCAAACACAACTGTTGATTAACGTCTGTTTAAATAATTGTACGTAGCTCACAAGGCTTTTCTGCGAATAATGGATTTTGATTAATAAGTAATGGAAATTTTCTACCAATTAGTGGGCTTGTCTTTAGATTATTAAAAGTACACATAACGAAGTGAGGCATTAATTGATGAAATACATACCTTTAAAGTCCAAATATGTCAAAGTGAGTTATGCAAGGTTTGTAATGAAAGCTACCAAATCGTAAGTTTAGTTTGATTTAGCCAAACAATATAGATACGGGAAGAAGGGAAGTCGCCAAATAATATATACACGCAAGCGAAAGAATTGATCTTCTACAGCAGGGGTGCCCAACCCAAATCGGTTGGTGGGCCAAAATACAATTTACTGATCTGAGGTGGGCAGCACATATAAAAATAAAACAACAAATTATTCAAAATATCTTATTATCGTGCGATATTCGAAATATGCATTTTTACAGTGCCAGCTGCGACTGTACATAAAAGTTGTGTTACACATATATCATAACTACAACAACAATAAACACTATACTGTATTTATAATCACCCCCAACACCTTCCTCCCTAATCATAAGGGTTAAAATATTATTATTATAGTTATACTTTAAATATATATTGCAGTTTATTCACAAGCACTACCACATGTATTATTTTCAAATGAATGTGAGATTTGTTTTTGTATTTTACTAGAGATTTTGTTAATATCAACGGATAATGTAGTCGACGCTCATCGTAGCTGATTGGTCATGTTTTTATCAAGCAACCTGCTGCGACACTTTGTTTTTACCAGGTTTAATTTGGAAAAAAATGATTCGCAGCGATAAGTAGTTCCAAATGCTGATATAATGCACATTGCCAATCGTCTTAAATTTGGAAATTTATCTTCGGCTTTATATTTTTCATAATACTCAATCTTATTCCCTTCTTAGAGGCATTTTAGCTCAATGTTTGATTGCAATTCTATTAGCTCCATTTGTAAATTTAGAGGCGCTGATTCAACCTGTACATTAAATGGAGCTAAGAATATTTTAAAGATTTCCTCTAACTTTAGCATGCATGAGAATCTAGTATTGAATTCTTTAAGTAGATTTGCGATTTCAGTAGAATATTTCAAGAAGTCTTTATGGTCACTTTTATTGTCATTTAATAATGGGAGAGGAATCAAATTATTTGACCGTAATTGATCTTCATAAAGCCGAAGCTTTGTTACAAACAACTAAAATTCTATGTTTCAACTGTATATAGTCAAAATGATTAAAACTATATAGATATTTGAAAACTTCAATTGGGCCTCAAAAAGTTTTTAAATGGGCCACTGGTTGGGTATGCCTGGTCTAGACGATTAAGACAAATTTTCCCGGGAGATTCCCAGGAAACGAGAAAATATAAAAAGTGTAAACTCATTGAATATTTTTAGCGTATCAACATTAAATCAAACGACTTTCATAGTGAAATTTTAATCATTCAAAAGTCTATTCGGAAGAGTTAAGCAGATATCCTAGTTAGCCCTTGTATAGTAAAAAAAATTAAATGCGTTCCAAACCAAAACATTATCTGATTTATAATCGAAAATATTTATATTCTAAAAGATAAAATGGCATACAAGAGTGTTCGAACTTTAAAATTATGAGTAAGAAAATATTTATCTTTTCGTTAACCCTGTTTTCTTTTGTCATTATAAGTCTTTAAGATACTAGGCAGAATTAATTTAACAAATGTAAAAATAACTCCTTTACTATGTAGTTAAAACTTTCTTACATAAAATATATTCACTTCTTTTATTATCTTTCTGAATAGTGTCGTTATCCTGTATTCAAAGTTTTCTGTTCTTTAAGGTATCCGTCTACGTTCGGAGAACTTTTTTTCTTTAAACGTGGAAACGAGTTCATGTTTTTACATTTTTAGATTTATTTTTTATGTTATCATAGAGAATTGCACTTAAAAAATTTATTCGAGAAGTTTTTATGAAATTTCTAATAAATGAAGAAAATTTAGTAAAAAAAATCGGGTTTTTTCAAAAGGTCTAATTTTTTAATATATTAAATTATTTCAATATTTTTTGATGCAAAACATTTCTTATACACTGGACTAGTGAATCACCTAAAATCTTTGCTTAATTTACATTTGGTAAAAAATTTTGGTCCTTCAAAATCATACACATTGAATTTTTAACGAATTTTCATTACCATTATATCTAACTATGAGTGTAACATCATTAAAAATTATCCAAATTTAAAGCTTTTAGGTCATTTACTAGTAAATACTATTGAAAGCATTCATAATAATTTTCAACAAAATATTTTAAGAACTTTTTTAGAAGTCACATTTCAAGTTCAACATTTTATTAAAAATACCGTTCTGAGAAAAACGCATTTGATGTTTATGAAAGCAACTTTCATTATTAAAAAATTAAAATGCATGTTTAAAATTCCCCACACTTTCTTGCTTCAAAACGTTTTAATTGCCAAGTTGCTAATTATTAAAAATATTAGAAAAATGTTTAAACTAATCTTCATGATAATTTAAAAAGTTTTGTCCAAAAGATGCTTCCAAAATATTCACAACTTCCGGTTCCGAAGCCGCAACTTCTGTTTTTGTTTTGGAAATTGTCACTGATGTTTAAATAGCTCTAACTTTTCTTTAAAATGCCGTAAAGACAAAACAAAGACAGATTTAGAAGCCTAAAAGTTGAAATTTTACAATAGAGAAATAAAAAAAATTATGATTTTTGGCAAAAAATGATGTTTTCAACGTAGACGGATACCTTAACAATATGTAAAATGTAAATTCATATTTAGAATGATGCTTAATGTATAAAATATTTATAACTCATATACCTGCTTTGTATTGCCTAAGTTGTGTTAGGAAATGACTGTTTTTACTTTATAATTCATATTTCTGTTTCATAAATTTTTATAAGTCACGTGATGTTGTAAAATTGTTTTCTTCTACCTAAAAGATAAACCAACTTTTTACCTCCTTGTAACTATAAATGTTAAATGTTACCGAATGTAACTTACTATTCAGTATCTGGCAGCAGTTTTATTTGCTGTTGTTCCACAGAAAAAGAAATAAAAAGGTAATGTTAATACAAGCTATTTTTTCTGTCGTATTCTTTTTATTTGAGTTTTGAATATATTTTATGTAATACGTCTACTATTAGAATGAGTTTAATTACGTTAAATCTTGAATTAGTTTACTGTTACCTATGTTTGGAATTCAGAAAAGGATGTTGGAAATTTTCGTAGACGAATTCAACATGATGGCTGCAAAGAATGAGCGTTCTATACCTTCTATCTTTAGAAATATACTATGACTCCCACTCCTACCTACCACCACGAACTCACTGTTTGAGAATATATAGAATATTTTACTTTTGACGAAGTTCAGTGTAATTCAAAAAGGCTTGACTGAAGAACAGGGTACCCCTGCCAATTTGGCGATAATGGTTTAAGTATGGTCGCCTAACTGTTCTCACCGGGTCCAAACAATCTGTATCTATATTATAATTTATATGATATTTGCATCGAGTTCTCCTTTCGTAAAATATGATTTTTGGCAAAAAATGACATTTTTCTTATTATAAAATATTCAGTCGCTCTCACATCATTATCCTAAAATAACACTTTTTTTGTTTCTTTTTAATCTAAGAATAGCCGAAAAAATTGAAGACATAATTCTCTAATCAATTAGAGTGTTATAAATATCGAATATTTCAATGCTACTGATTTCTTACTGTGAATTAATTCTACAAACAGGTAAAATTTATTAGTGTTTCAAATATACTCCTACCTGAGACGAGGTTATTTTTAAAACTTTTCACTCATTTGCACAATAAATTATGTTCAAGAAAATATTTTTGAAAAAGGTCAATGATACGAAAATTATGCCATGGTCCTCTCAAGTATGGAGAAAAGGCATTTCGTAAATATTGTTTTACCATTAATAATTTCCTCAGCTGCCTTGTTCCGCCCATCTTTTAAATGGCAGGTGTAAACTCAAATTTAACGGTTGTTTTCAACAACTGACACACGCAGGTCAAAGAGTTAAAAGTTGTATTTATTCCGGTTCCTTTTTTTTTTCTTCTTCGGTTTCTTCGGCGTGAAGGAAAGCAGACAATTTCGAAATCATTGTTTTCGAATATTTAATTTTTGTCAAGGAAATTTTTTTTCAAAGGACACAATAAATGTTTCGCAATAAATGACAAAATTTAATTAAAAATATGAACTTGGAGATATAATGTGCAAGCTTATTAAAAGGAAATGATGCAAAGAAATATATGTACAAGGTGTAAAATGAGAGATCAGTTAGGCAATATGTTTTTACAACCTTGTTGATGACTAGCTTTTCATGGTTAAACCAGATCGTTGTTTCATCATTGGAATATTATGAATGATGGAATCTATTTAAAATTACTTAATAAAATTCTCTGACTCACAGATGAAGGACTAAATAAAACTAGTTTGAAGCTTGGAAGGTTATATGGGAAAAAGCACCAGTTGGTCAGCGGTCGAAAATAGGGTTCTGCAATTACAGCATATTCAGGCTTGCAATTCCGTCACTTTTCACACCTTTTGTCACTTTTTTTACACTTGATCACTTTTAATCACTTTTTTAAGTAAACAGTTACTTTAAGTCACTTTTTTCATGATGTATCGCAACAAAAGTCTGTTGTTGAAAAAAGAAAATCTGAATTAATAACAAAATATTTTAATAAAAGACCAAAAATGGGATGCTCTAATCTTATTTTTCTTATTAAAATGCAATTAGTCATATGGTTTCCAGAATTTAGTGATTTTAAAAAGTCGTAAAGAAGTTCCTGAAATCTACATTTGTACAGAAATGTACATTTAATAAATACATTAAAGTAATTTACATCAAATCACACATTTCTCTTTTTCTTTTTCTTCACAGTTTTTGTTTAATTACTCTAATCTAGCTATGTACATATTTCAAAACCTCATTAATATATGCAGAAAATTGTGATTATAAAATTAATGTATTGTATGTATTCAAATCTAATTTATAGATTTTCTTGAATAAAAAGCAACGTTGAGTTGTGTTAAACAAAATTTTTAACCTTTTTTGTATTTGACGCTAAAATCATGTCTTGCATAAATCATTTGATTTAGAGTTAAAATAAATAAAAAAAATCTTAATAATAGCATCTGTAATCAAGAGGAGAAAAAAATCGCTTTTTTTTCAATGTTTAGTCACTTTTTAGTTACTTATTCTGCATTATTTGTCACTTTTCTCACCTTTTTGAAAGTACCTCAGCAGTTGCAATCCTGCATATTGTTAAATATGAAAAGGGACATATTGAGAATTTTTAATGCTACTTCTCGAACTAATTGGAGTGTAGACTGGGGTTCCTTGGCCGTAGGCCTTATACCCTGTTATGAGGCTATTAAATTTATGATGAGTGTCCGGTCATTAAGGTGATAAGCAATAAAATAACAAATGCAGGTCTTTAGTTTACATTAAAATTAAATAGAAAATGCTAGGCCCATAAAATTAATAAGTAAATATGATAAAATATAAAAATACTAAAAGAAAGTTTAGGACTACTTCTTAATATTATTTAGCATTTATAAAGCATATTAAATGTGTTTATGTGTATCACAGTGCCACCTACAGGCGGATATTTGCAACGAAATTTTTTATGCAATAAATGTCCAGAGCATCATTTGAATTATCTGTAGCTTGAAGTGTATCTCATTTGGTCCAATAGATCGCATAAACTTCCGGAGTTCTAGTGTTAAGCCACAAAATGAGCAATTTTACTAATATGATGTGATCCATACATGCATTTATTTGCAAGCTTAAGTGCTCATTAACGTCTCTCTGTAATTTCCCTTTTCACTTCAGAATTTTAGTTTGCATTATTCTTTAAAAATAAACGAGATAGTTTTCGTTTAATTTCTGTGATATATTTTTTCTCTTAATATTTAATTTTATATGCTAACAAATTAATTTTATTGTTTGTCAACAAATATTAAAATCCTAATTTTTAAGCTTTAAGAGCGTAAAACAGGATAGTATCGGCAGTTCAGTAGATAGTATCAATAGATAACAGCTGCCGAACGATGGTCGAATGGTTAGGGTGCTGGCCTTCGGTACCGGAGTTCGGGGGTTCAAATCCCATATTGGATGTTCGTGACCTATCGGAATCGGATTTAAGCTGTAGGTCCCGGTCTCATTAGCCCTCGTGTTGCAAAAAGTAGACTTTAGCACTCCAAAACTAGACCATAGCCCTCCAAGTCAAAGGTTAAAAAATTTTAAAACTTAGTTAAGATTATTTTTAGATTAATCTTTAGAAGAAAAGAATCCCAAAACTTAACATTTCCTTTATAAGAGCCACACACAATATTAATATTTATTAACTCCTTCCTGTTAACTTACTGTTTTAGAAATTTTGATGCATACTGGGAAAAAATTGCTTACATTAAATTACATTATTTTCCATTAATTCAGAATTTGAAAGCTCTTAAGGTATCCGTCTAAGTTCGGAAAACTTTTTTCTTTAAACGTAGAAACTAGTTCATGTTTTTACATTTTTAGATTTATTTTTTATATTATCATAGAGAATTGTACTTAAAAAAGTTATTCCTGGAGAAGTTTTTATAAAATTTCTAATAAATGAAGAAAATTTAGTAAAAAAATCGGATTTTTTAAAAAGGTCTAATTTTTTAATAAATTAAATTATTTCAATATTTGTTATGCAACACATTTCTTATATACTGGTCTAGTGAATCACCTAAAATCTTTGCTTAATTTACATTTGATAAAAAAATTTTGGTCCTTCAAAATCATACATATTGAATTTTTAACGAATTTCCATTACCTTTATAGCTAACTATGAGTGTAACATCATTAAAAATTATCCAAATTTAAAGGTTTTAGGTCATTTACTAGTAAATACTATCAAAAGCATTCATAATGATTTTCAACAAAATATTTTAAGAACTTTTTGAGAAATCACATTTCAAGTTTCAACATTTTATTAAAAATACCGTTCTGAGAAAAATGCATTTGAAGTTTATGAAAGCAACTTTAACTATTAAAAAATTAAAATACATGTTTAAAATTCCCCACACTTTCTTGCTTCAAAACTTTCTAATTGCCAAGTTGCTAATTATTAAAAATGCTAGAAAAAATGTTTAAACTAATCTTGATGAAAATTTAAAAAGTTTTGTCCAAAAATGCCCTTTAAAAGTCTTTAAATTCACAACTTCCGGTTCCGAAGTGGTTACTTCCGTTTTGTTTTGACAGCTGTACCTGATGTTTAAACAGCTGTAACTTTTCTTTAAAATGCAGTAGAGATAAAACAAACACAGAATAATAAGCCTAAAAGTTGAAAATTTACAATATAGAAATAAAAAAATTATGATATTTGGCAAAAAATAACGTTTTTAACGTAGACGGATACCTTAAATAACTGTCGGCTATTAGTCTATCATTGTATTTCAAACGTCTTTTAAATAATATAAATATAAACAAGGAAGACATGCATATAAGGCGTGTAAAATGTAAAACAGAGCAATAAGTGCATTTCAATTAAATAAATAAATGAACAAATAAAAATAAATAAATAAATAAACTAGTAGCGAGCACTCAGTATAACTTCCAAGTTCATGTATATCATCTTTTTACTATTCTTGTCGTATTATATTCCACTTCTCACAGATATAAAAAAAAATATTCTTTTTTTCTAAAGAACCAAATAAATTTAATTTCCCATTCAAAATTCAGAGTTAGTTTCCACCCGGGAATTGCTTGTCACGTGTACCCACGAGCTATACCGATCAAAAGGAAATCCACGAACGCATTTGAGAATTCCCTATTACGTGAGTTAACATTTCATTTTTGACATCAATATCTCTTATTTTTTTAATATTGATCAATGGATCATTTATTAGGATATTTACATTACAGATGCACCGTTATCGTTGTCATGGTTACATTACTTGACTTCTTTCCTTTACTGGAGCACGTTTTTGTGCGATACGATTCAAGAACAACTGTCTGGTGAAAAAAAAAATGGCGTAATAATTCTGTGGGACTACTTTTGGGCGTCCGTAATAGAACATCGCAAGGCACACGAAGGAATACCGTGGCACAATTTGCTTAACATTGACCCACTTGAAAATAATCACTGCTGAATTGCTTTCTGTGAATTGTGTATGCTTGCCTTCTGTTGTTCTAGTGTCAGTGAGAGCAAAAGGGTTTCTTTTCAACCATCTGCATCTAATTTATCTGTTGAAGGTTGACTCAATTTTTGTTGGTTTGTTTATTGCATGTGTTAATGAGGCTTTACAAATGAGAGTCGTCTTTGAAGATTAAGTAGTAATAGTTGAAAGGGAACAACCCTATATTAGGCACAAATATCAAATTTTGCAATAAATACGTAAAATTATTTATCACATCAGTGATGCTGAAAGCTAATCTATATATATATATATATATATATATATATATATATATATATATATATATATATATATATATATATATATATATATATATAAATGAATTTGTGTCTGTCTGTTTGTACTCAATATACTCAAAAACCATACATCCAATCGCCGTAAAAATTTTGGAAATTATTAGGTACATCACTAGGAAGGTTTTTGAAAATTTTTAACGTTCCAAATCCATTCCTTCCCCCTTTTTTGAGCGGTTCATGTCATTATTCCAAGCATTATTTTCCCAGGTTAAGAGCAAACAATAACTTTTTAATTTATGGCATCATAAGTAAGTGAAAGAAGTAATATTTCTAGAAATGTGACGTCATCCCATTAATTCCACGTAATTGTTTTAAATGCCGTTTTCCTCGGTTAAAAGCAGATTAAAATTTTCAGTTTATCACATAATAAAAAGGTGAAAACTATATTTTTTTTTATTGAGTCATTCCTTTAAATGTATCATTTATCCATTTCTTATTTTATATTATTTAAACATCGTCTGCGTAGTATCCATTCGATTTGACCTGGAAACTGAGATATAAAATGATTAACTTTCATTTCTATGTGATGCAAATTATAGCATTTTTATTATATAAGAATTATTTAAAATTTAATTCTTGGTTTATTTTTACGTTACAATGAAATGTTTATCAACAATATTCTAACAACAAAAAGTACAAATTTCAGTGACTCTCATAGGCAAATAAAACCTATCATTGTATATAGTTATCTTTATATCCATATGGTTGTCAATATGAACGTGTGTTTGTGTTTCATACAAAACCATGTGGTTTGTCATGAATTTCCTTAATTTTGGACAGCATTCATTAATACCACCCAAATTAGAACTGTTGTTGTCAAAACCTCTGCTTCCTATTCTACCACTTAATATGTCAAGATCTATTAACGTTGCTAATCATCGTACTGTAGTAATACAGTAATATAAAAACTGAGTATTTTAATACGCTTATAATAGAAATATATAAATATACCAATGACTCGAACTGTACTGTGACGAATTTAGAGGGTTATGCACGAAAAAAAATCTTTGTTTAAAAGTAACATATTAAGTACAGCGTAGCAATGCACGAGCACACTTGCTAGTATATATATAAATGAATTTGTGTCTGTCTGTTTGTACTCTATAGACTCAAAAACCATACATCCAATAGCCGTAAAAATTTGGGAAATTATTAGGTACATCCCTAGGAAGGTTTTTGAAAATTTTTAACGTTCGAAATCCATTCCTTCCCCCTTTTTCGAGAGGTTCATGTCATTATTCCAAGCATTATTTTCTCCGGTTAAGAGCAAACGATAACTTTTTAATTTATGGCATCATAACTAAGTGAAAGAAGTAATATTTCTAGAAATGTGACGTCATCCCAAGTAATTGTTTTAAGCGCCGTTTTCCTCGGTTAAAAGCAGATTAAAATTTTCAATTTATCACATAATAAAAAGGTGCAAACGATATTTTTTTTTATCATTATGACGTCATTCCTTTAAATATATCATTTATCCATTTCTTATTTTACATTATTTAAACATCGTCTGCGTAGTATCAATTCGATTTGACCTGGAAATTGAGATATAAAATGATTCTTTCATTTCTATGTGATGCAAATTATAGCATTTTTATTATATAAGAACTAATTTAAAATTTAATTCTTGGCTTATTTTTACGTTACAGTGAAATGTTTATCAACAATATTCTAAGAACAAAAAGTACAAATTTCAGTGACTCTCATAGGCAAATAAAAACCTATCATTTTATATAGTTATCTTTATAATCATATGGTTGTCACTATGAATGTGTGTTTTTGTTTCGTACAAAACCATGTGGTTTGTCATAAATTTCCTTAATTTTGGACAGCATTTATTAATATCTACAAAATTAGCACTGTTGCTGCCAAAGCCTCTGCTTCCTATCTACCACGTAATAGGGCAAGGTATATTAACTTTGCTAATCAACGTACAGGAGTAATACAGTAATGTAATTTAGTGTTAAACTTATATATTTTACCATAAAAAAAGTTTGAGCTAATTTAATATGACACAAATTCGATTATAAAAACTGAATATTGTTATAATACGCTTATAACAGAAATATATAAATATGCCAATAACTCGAACTAAACTGTGACGAATTTAGAGAGTTATGCACGAAAGAAAAATCTTTGTTTAAAAGATATATATTAAGTTTACCGTAGCGAAGTACAGGCACACTTGCTAGTTTATTATGAAATCGCAACCCTGAAGCACCTCACATTGTGAACAAAGTTTTATAATAAACTAGCAAGTTTGCCCTTACTTCTCTACGGTGAACTTATATATTACTTTTAAACAAAGATTTTTTTTTTCGTGCTTAACGAAGGATAGGATTTTATTTGCCTATAAGAGTCACTGAAATTTGTACTTTTCATTGTTAGAATATTGTTGATAAACATTTCATTGTAACGTAAAAATTAATCAAGAATTAAATTTAAAATTAGTTCTCATATAAAAATGCTATAATTCGCGTCGCATAGAAATGAAAGTTAATCACTTTATATCTCAATTTCCAGGTCAAATCGAGTGGATACTACGCAGACGATGTTTAAATAATATAAAATAAGAAATTAATAAATGAGATATTTAAAGGAATGACGTCATAATGACAAAAAAATATCGTTTTTACGTATTTATTATGAGATAAATTGAAAATGTTAATCTCCTGCTTTTAACCGAGGAAAACTGCGCTTAAAACAATTATATGGGATTAACGGAATGTCGTCACATTACTAGAAATATGGCTTATTTCACTTAGTTATGATACGATAAATTAAAAAGTTAATCTTTTGCGTTTAACCGGGGAAAATAATGCTTGGAATAATGACATAAACGCTCGTACACAAGGAGGAAGGAATGGATTTCGAACGTTAAAAATTTTCAAAAACCTTCCTAGGGATACACCACATAATTTTTCCAAAATTTCAAGGCGATTTGATGTATGGTTTTTGAGTCTATCGAGTACAGACAGATAGACACAAATTCATTTATATATGTAAACTAGCAAGTTTGCCCGTGCTTCGCTACGGTGAACTTAATATATTACTTTTAAACAAAGATTTATTTTTCGTGAATAACTCTCTAAATTCGTCACAGTTCAGTTCGAGACATTGGCATGTTTATATATTTCTATCATAAGCGTATTATAACATTATTCAGTTTTTATAATCGAATTTGTCTTATATTAAATTTGCTCAAACTTTTTTTATTGTAAAATATAAGCTTAACCCTAAATTGCATTACTGTATTACTACTGTACGTTGATTAGCAAAGTTAACAGATCTTGCCATATTACGGGATAGAATAGGAAGCACAGGTTTTGACAGCAACAGTGCTAATTTTGTTGGTAGTAATAAATGTTTTCCAAAATTAAGGAAATTTATGACAAACCACATAGTTTTGTGTGAAACAGAAACACACATTCATATCGACAACCATATGAATATGAAGATAACTATATAAAATGATAGGTTTTATTTGGCCATGAGAGTCACTGAAATTTGTACTTTTTGTACTTAGAATATTGTTGATATGCATTTCATTGTAACATAAAAATGAACCAAGAATTAAATTTAAAATTAGTTCTCATATAAAAATGCTACAATTTGTGTCACATAGAAATGAAAGTGAATCACTTTATATCTCAAATTTCAGTTCAAATCGAATAGATACTAAGCAGACGATTTTAAATAATATAAAATAAGAAATGAATAAATGAAATATTTAAATGAATGACGTCATAATGATAGAAAAATATCATTTTCGCCTATTTATTATGTGATGAATTGAACATTTTAATCTCCTGCTTTTAACCGTGGAAAACTGCGTTTAAAACAATTACTTGGGATGACGTCACATTGCTAGAAATATTGCTTCTTTCCCTTAGATATGATGCGATAAATTAAAAACTTAATCGTTTGCGTTTAACCGGGGAAAATAATGCTTGGAATAATGACATGAAATGCTCGAAAAAGGGGGAAGGAATGAATTTCGAACGTTGAAAATTTACAAAAACCTTCCCAGGGATATACCTAAACATTTCCCAAATTTTCATGGCGATTGGATGCATAGTTTTTGAGTCTATTGAGTACAGACAGACAGACAGACAGACACACACAAATTCATTTTTATATATGTAAATAGATATATAATTCATAGAAAACATTGATACTATGTCTTCTTTTCTAAATTCTTGTGTAATATTTTATCTTGTATATTTATTTCATAAACAATCCCACATATTTTTAAGTTATATAGTTTTAATGTTATTTATAATTTTTTGATAAATGTTTTTTGCTATATTTGCTGCTCATCAACTTCTGGAAAAATGAAATATATATATATATATATATATATATATATATATATATATATATATATATATATATATATATATATATATATATATATATATATATATATATATATATAGTATATATGTGTGTGTGTGTGTGTGTCAGGTTTAAAAAAGGGGTAGTTAGAAATTAAGTGAGTTATAAACGATTTTAAAAAGGGAACTCTTTTATAATAATAAAATAAATGAAAAAGACTCACGCTCGCTTAAGCTTTTAGGATAATGCGGTCAGGCGGAAGCATTTTTGAGCTATTTAATGAGCTTGCAAACATATAAGTTTCAATCAGCGCGTGGACATGGAACTGCGAACACCTATTCCACGCTTAGCTCCGCCACGAACAATGAAAATGGCGCAGGTTTTGCTTTTAGAAGAAACGATGATTTAATAAAATTATTATCAAGAAGACTGTTTTCCATTCGCCTTAACTCTGCACCACGACTTTATATATATATATATATATATATATATATATATATATATATATATATATATATATATATATATATATATATATATATATATCACTTGATAACATAGTAAAATTTTCTAGAGGACTAACTTTTCCTTTTTTCCCCTAAATTTATATCTGTTAAATGTTCTTTACGTTTGAAAAAGATATACCAAGTTTTCTCACGAACAATTTAAAACTGAATATATATTTTTCGATTTTTTTTTTTAAATGAAATATAGCATTCTAAAGAATTGGCTGGTTTTATTAGATGGTATTATTTTTTAAGGAATACTTTAAATGCTAACTGAGGGAATTTTATTTTTTTCCTTAAATTAACACTGAGTGAGAGGAATCCAATATGGCAAGTGCCGGACGATGGCCGAATGGTAGGGCGCTGCTGTTCGATACCAGATCGAGTCCCGCAGCTGACATGGATGTTTGGAATCGGCTTTAAGCAGTCGGTTTTATCCTGTAAACTTCAATTGTATCAATAGAAAGTACATGTTTTATTTAACAGCATGATAAAGTCAATTAACACTTCGCTTGCGTTCAACATATTTTTACGTTTTTTGAAGTCTGTCACTGGAGCGCGGGTCACGTAAAAATACGTATTTAGTAGATTTGTGGTGGATACCCGTAACCACCACAAATCTACTAAATAAGTATAATTATACGCATGTGTGACATTATATGTGTGTTGTTTGCGTTGCTATGCAACGCTTTGCATTTTTTTCTTTCTACAAGTTATGATTGTCGAGTGACTCGGTATTTAGTTGCGTTATTTCGTCTTCTATCGAATTCCTAGCTCCAGAACGTACAAGTCGTGTTTTGTTAATTTGAAGCTTGGTTTTTATTGTTGCGTACAAAATTGATAAAATGAGCCGTTGTGACCAAGATAGTGACGAAGAAATAGGCGCTGACAGATTATCGGACTTTTAATTTAAAAATTGCTTATTTTTGCGATTTCGGGTTTTTTTTTTTTTTTTTTTTTTTTTTTTTTAAATAATTATACAGTATATATTAAAGTGTAAAATAAAAAAAGTTTCGTTCATAAAAACAAAGTAGTTTTCGATTGACTGCGATTTTTCTGAATAACTAAACTTTCGCGCTATTCACGAAAAAACGTCCACTGCACGCGTAAGTTGGCAGGGAAGTATACCCGCATGCTAAGTGTTAAAAAAAGAACTCCATTTAAGAATTTTTAAATTTTTTTAAGTTGTAAAACTTTAGATACCTTTAAAGTTTTGCTTTACAAAATATAATTTTAATTTAATTTTTTGTAAAAGTTTAGTTTCTGATATATATAGTATTTCAAAATTTATCTTGCGGGTTGGAGAATTCCATTTTATCTCTGGAACTAAAAAGTCTAACATAATAGTCTATATTTACTCAATATAAAAAGAAAAGGTTTATATTAAATTTTTATCAAAATCAATCATAATGTTCTAATTTGATTTAAAAAATATTTAGTTTTGTTAAAGCAGTAAGACAGTAAAAAAAATACATATAAGTGAAAAAAGGAAGGAAATATAATAATAAGAAGCCAATTAGTTCTGCTCATGACCCTTCTCATTTTCATTCATTAAAATAAGCTTAATAAATGTTATGTAGAACAACATAAAAAGAAATAAGAAGCTTGAAATATCCTACCTGAGCACTTAATAAGCTGTAATATGCAAAAAATAAATAAATAAAATAAAATTCATATTAACTTAATACTCTAAATGAATTTAATTTATTTTAAATAAATAAATCTCAATGCAAAAAGTATTTTGCACTATTGTGAGAGGGACATGGTATTATAGAGGGTTAAAACTTTTTCATGTGTAGAAATAAACGAATAAATAAATAAATTATGTAGCACAACATAAAAAAGAAATAAGAAGTTTAAAATATCCTACCTTTAATAGTACCTAATGAGCTATTAGCACCCCCCCCCCAAAAAAAAAAAATAATAATAATAATAATAATAAATAAATTAAAATTATTACTGTAAATGAATTTAATTTATTTTAAATAAATCTAAATTCAAAAAGTATTTTATACCATTGTTGAGGGGGAGGGGTGAATATGGCCTTACACAGGGTTAAAACTTTTCATGTGCAGAAATAAACGAATAAATAAATAAATAAATTATGTAGCACAACATAAAAAGAAATAAGAATCTTAAAATATCCTACCTTTAATAGCACCTAATAGGCTGTTAGCATCCCCCCCCCAAAAAAAAGAAAAGAAAATTAAATTAAATTAATACTCTAAATGAATTTAATTTATTTTAAATAAATCTAAATTCAAAAAGTATTTTATACCATACCATTTGAGGGTATAAATACTCTAAATGAATAAAATTAATACTCTAAATGAATTTAATTTATTTTAAATAAATCTTAATTTTAAAAGTATTTTATACCATTGTTGAGGGGGGGGGGCAACATGGCCTTACAGAGGGTTAAAATTTTTCATGTGTAGAAATAAACGAATAAATAAATAAATAAATTATGTAGCACAGCGTAAAAAGAAATAAGAAGCTTAAAATATCCTACCTTTAATAACACCTAATGGGTTGTTAACATACCACCCCCCAAATAATAATAATAATAATAATAATAATAAATTAAATTAAAATTAATACTATAAATGAATTTAATTTATTTTAAATAAATCTAAATTAAAAAAGTATTTTATACCATTATTGAGGGTGGGGGGATATGACCTTCCACAGGGTTAAAACTTTTCATGTGCAAGAAATAAACGAATAAATACATAAATAAATTATGTAGCACAACATAAAAAGAAATAAGAAGCTTAAAATATCCTACCTTTAATAGCACCTAATAGGCTGTTAGCATACTCTCCCCCCCCCCCCAAAAAAAAGTTAAATTCAAATTAACATAATTTAATAGCATTGTTGGAGGGGGGGGGTAATGTGGCTTTATAGAGGGTTAAAACTTTTCCAAGTGCAAAAATAAATGAGTAAATAAACAAATAAAAAATAACACAATTGTCATAAATATACTTAAAATTATGAAAAATACTCTTATTTTCTTTTATATCTAAATAAAATATTTAAATAAAATATAAAATATAGAATAATATTTAAATTATATATTTAAATAAAATATTTAAATAAAATAATATTTAAATTATATATTTAAAATATTTAAGTTATATATTTAAATAAATTATTTAAATAAAATAATATTTAAATTATATATTTAAATAAAATATATAATATATATTTTATATAATATTATGTATTTAAATAAAATATAAAAACAAGATTCTGAAAGAAGAATTGGAATTTACTGATCACAAATTTTTAATAAAGACAATAAGAGGCGCTGGAACTTATATAACGTTTTTTGTTGTCAACAATAACACTTTATATAACGTTCTAACTTCAGGATCATGAAAACACTTCAGTTTAAACAATGAAGGAACTTATAGAAGTGCAGGCTCATAAATCACATTAACATAAGAATTTTTAATCTTTAGTTTTATATGAAGTTTTTAAACAGCCAAAATATTTTTTATGACTCTTCTTAAACCACTTTTAAAAATGCTTGCTCATCGCAATTGTATGGGGCTTAAATGAATGGCTCAATGTTTCTAGTTCGCTAAAAATAACAATCGCCCCCGGGTGGGCTCGAACCACCAACCTTTCGGTTAACAGCCGAACGCGCTAGCCGATTGCGCCACGGAGGCCACAAACAGCGATTCTAAATCTGCGATCAGCGCTCCAAGAAGTATTCTATTTACAATGCTTCGTAACGAAAGAGTGGCAACGCGAAGCTGGAATACAATCATCGTGTTTGTTTTCACGGGATCAACTAAAGCTAACTCTGCCATGACACGCAGTCTAATTAGTCTTATCTCACAAAACTGCAGTTTCGAAATATGCTGTTGACAAGGAAAAATTTTTCTAAAATTGTTTTGTTTATGGTTAATTCTAAAATTGTGCCGTAACAATCACTGATGTTGAGAAGAAATTATGAAAGATAAATATTAGAATTACAGAATAAATGGAATCTTTTAATTTTAAAGTTTAACTGTCGGAAATTATGGGCAAAAAATGAAATACTATGTATACTAGGTAATATATTTTTTGTTTATTTATATTTTAATTAAAAAGTATTTTATATTCAGTGGAAACTCACTTAAAGAAACAAACGGTTATACAAAGAAATTCTCATTTCTTGGTAAAACATAAGTCTTGTGTATTAAATTATTCACTTATACGAAGATTCAGTTGTACGAAACATCTACTTATACGAATATTTAATTGTACGTAATATTCTTTTATACAAATATTTTGTTGCACGAAACTTTCACTTATACGAATAAGTTATATGAAACATTCACTTATATGAATATTCAGCTGTACGAAACATTCGCTTATAAAAGCATTAAGTTGTGCGACACATTCACTTATACGATTATTAAGTTATAGGAAATATTCACATATACAAATATTCAACTGTACGAAATATTCTGTTAAACAAATATTAAGTTTAACGAGATATTCACATATACGAATATTTAGTTGTACAAGACATTTTCTTACACGAATATTTAGTTGTACAAAATATTCACTTATACGAATATTCAGTTGTACGAAATATTCATTTATACGAATATTCAGTTGTACGAAATATAATATTTATAATACAAAGGAATTTTCGATCCCTCTATAGAACCCTTTTATTTGCATTATTCTCAAGAAGTAGAGAGATATTTAATTCATCTTCCTATTTCTCTTAAAACTCAATATTATTTTAAATTACAAGAGTTTTATAAAAAAAAAGTGTTAGTTGTATTTATTTATGTGCTCACCTAATACAGAAACTTTTTGTACTTAAAATAGACAAAAAAAAATAGATTAAAAAAACAATTTTGCTTTTATAGTTTACAGATATAACTACATGTTGGTGGTTTAAAAAGTAAGGCGATAAATTCTTTTAAAAAAGTATATTCACTAAATCAAGAGATACATCGATGTCGAGACTTATTCGAAGTATTATTAATTTTATAGTTTCCCTGTACTTGTATTATACCTATTTAATAATTCTAATGCTAGAGAAAATACAATATCTTTCCCTGTCTTTATTACTTTTTGTATGAGAAGAAGAAAAATAATTACATAAAGTATATGTGATTAGTACAAAACTCTGAAATTAAATTTAACACATAGATAAGAAGCTGTCGTTTTGGGCAATTTCATATCTAAATAACCTGTTTATTTAAACATGAATATTTAATATTCCGAAATATTTTTCTTAATAACTGAAGACCTAAGCAAGAATGAAAATCATTCAAAAGAAATGAGCCATTGCAATGTGAAATAATAGATATAAATGTCATGACAGTAACAATTTTATTAATTTTATTTAATTTAATAATTATAAAAATTTCGATTCTACAGGAAAAGAAGATTTAAAGCGTCTTAAATCCTTCTGGTGATTTTAAATTGTGGAATTTTTTTATTTACTCATGCATTAATCAATGGTTTTTTTTTCTGTATTATATAATTTTAAATATATTGCTTTCATGATACATGAGGAAATTTAAAGAAAACTCCAGCTGTTATAATGTGTGACTGTAACATTTCTGTGATTCAAAAGTTAAAAAAATAGGATAGCAGAATATATTAATATCTACCCATTAAAAGAGGTAGTAACTATTACGCCAAACACAATGCGCCAAACCAGCCTTGGCAAGTTCTTGGTATTGGCGCCAAGAATGAGAGTTTGTCTGTCACTTGAAAATAAGTTTTAGTTTATTTAGTCGCTTTACAGCAAAGTGTTCAGCCCCATAATTAATAATAAAGAAATAATTGAAATGTATGCAGCCTATTTAGCTTTGTAAGAACGTGTATCGAAAGTACATTTACAGTCTATTTTTTTAGTTGTCGTCCAATAACTTTCGATTTCCCTCTAACTTCTTTAAAAATGTAAATATGTTAGCAAAATTCTTGAAATTTATTAGTTTTATTTCACTTAAATTATCGCATACCCATTAACAAATAAATATATGTTTAGACAAATAAACCCTTTGACAAATAAATATATGATTTTGGCGCCAAGAATGAGAGTTTGTCAGTTTAGAATAAGTTTTGGTTTATTTGGTCGTCTTACAGCAAAGTGTTACCCCCCTAATTAATAATAAAGAAATAATTAAAATTTATGCAGCCTATGTAGATTTGTAAGAATATGTAAAAAATGGACTGTAAATGTACTTTTAGTACATTTACAGTCCATTTTTTTAGCTGTCATCCAATAACTTACTATGAATATCCTAAAAATGTAAATATGTCAGCAAAGATCTTGAAATTTATTAATTTTATTTCACTTTAGTTATTGCATACCCTTTAACAAACAAATATTTTTTAGAATAGAATAAATAGAATAGCAGAATATATTAATATTGTCAAATTGCGTCAAACGCAATGCGCCAAGTGCCAGTTTTGGCAATTTTCTAATTTTGGCGCCAAAAGTATGAGTTTGTCAATTTAGAATAAATTTTTGTTTACTTGTACATCCTGCAGTAAACGGATGTTCTGCCTCATAATTAATAATAAAAAAGTAATTAAAATTCATGCAGTGTATGTATTTTTATAAGAGCATGTATTGAACGTACATTTATAGTACGATTTTTTTAGCTGTCGTCCAATAACTTTCTATTTTTCTGTAACTTCTTTAAAAATGTTAAATTGTCAGTGCTTGAAGTTTATTAGTTTTTTTTTTCGCTGTAGTTATCGCATATCCTTTAACAAATATATATGTGTGTACTTATAGACTTCTCAACTTTATATTTATCTTAAACTTTATAACTTTCTTTCTCGTCAGTTTGGGTGTAAACAACATTCCTGTTCTTTTGACGTCAATGGTTGGTACGCCACTGGAGGCAGACGATTCGGAAAAAAAAACTTGAAATGACTTAAACCACTTTCGTTTAGGAGACGTCGAGTAGCTGGTTATGTAACGGAAAGACGTAAACACCTTTTTGAAGTTGTGCCAGCCGCGTTTTTTAAAAAATGTTGACATTTGGAAGATGAATAAAGATTATTTCAAAGACGATATACTGTTGCGTTGCCAAGCGTAGAATTGTCATACCACCGGTGAACGCGTAAACAGTGGGGAGTAAATATAAAAAGAAAACGGATGATGCATTTTCTTTATTTTTAAAAAGACTTTTTTTTACGCCTAGGTTTACTTCTGCTTCCTTGTCCAAAGTAAATAATGAAGGAGATTTTTTTTTGTATACAAAATTACCAAGCATTTTTTTTTTTTAATGCTAAATGGACGTTCATTGCATGTATGCACTAGTGACTTTACGCATATAATTGCTTGACCCAAGTTTCCGCATTTTTTTCTCTTAGACATTAGAATTCTTTTCCGTGAAAGTTGGAAAAAATGGGAAGCCTTTATCTATTATTCCGTGAAACCGGAAGCTGTATTTTTTTAATTTCCCACTTCAGTTGGGATGTCTTCGGTTTGGTATCGATTCTATGGAAACTTCTGAAGCATGGCAGAAGACCTTCCCACGTTAGATGAACGAAGAAAACTTTTTTAAATTGTAGATTTTTATTTCTATTTTTAATTTATTTGCTCTTAAACCTCGTTATGTATGTATATATATGTATCTAAAAGTATATGTAGCAAAAAATTAAGTACGTGACACAATTACTCAAATAAAAAAAAGCATGTAGACTTACAAATGAATTTAATAAAGCATAATCACTACATAAAATATTTACAAAAAAAAATTATTAATTAAAAACAAGGTGCAAAAACATTTATCTCATGTTTGGTTTCGTTTTGGAGCGCTACGGTCTACTTTTTGCAACACGAGGGCTAAAACATTTATCTCAGAGAAAAGGAAAGAAAAAAAGTCACGTTGTGCCATGTTGCCGAAACTCGAACTGAAGAGGGTTGAGATGTTTCAGAAAGTTCACGAAAATGTCGCCTAGTGTGGCGCTGTAGGCATAGACCATGGAGGATATTAGCGTTTTGTCACACTTTATTTTAAAGTAGTTTGATAAATACTGGAGCTTAAATTAAATATGCTTCAGTATTTACCAGGCAAATTTAAACCTGATAAAATCTTAGAGCGTAAAATAAAAGACACAATGTGGTTGCAAATGTACTTTTGAGAAGATACAATTAAATTAAATATGCTCCAGTATTTACTAGGCAAATTTAAACCTGGTGAAAGCTTAGAGCGTAAAATAAAAGACACAATGTGGTTGCAAATATATTTTTCAAGGTACAATTAAATATATTCCTGTATTTAACAGTCAAATTTAATAAAATAAAAGACACAATGTGGTTGCAAATATATTTTTTTCAGATACAAATAAATGCTCAATATTTACCAGGCAAATTTAAACCTGATAAAAGCTTAGAGCGTAAAATAAAAAATACAATGGGGTTGCAAATATATTTTTCAAGGTACAATGAAATATATTAAAGTATTTAACAGGCAAATTTAATAAAATAAAAGACATAACGTAGTTGCAAATATATTTTTCCAGATACAAGTAAATGCTCAATATTTACCAGGCAAATTTAAACCTGGCAAAAGTTTAGAGCGTAAAATAAAAACACAATGTGGTTGCAAATATATTTTTCAAGATACAATTAAATTAAATATATTCCAGTATGTAACAGGCAAATTTAAACGTGGTAAAAGTTTACAGCGTAAAATAAAAGACACAATGTGGTTGCAAATATATTTTTGAAGATACAATTAAGGTATTTTAAGCCTTGCTTATTTGTTTTATGACGTATTATGTATGCATGTAAAACTATGAATGTATGAATAAGACTTACATATGTATGTATGCATGTAACCAGCCGATTACACATGAAATTAACCCCTATTATTTGAACTGCCCTTTTTAGAGTGGGGACTGGGTATTTTAGGTGGTATAATTTTGGTATATTACATGCATGTACTATATATGTGTGAGTGTGTGAGAGAGAGGGTTTACGAGATTGAAAGTTCACTGTTCTTTAAATTAAGACTTTGGTCTCCTCCTGAAAACATTTATGGCTACATTCCTGATAGTAATAATAATAAAGATCAATTTGTTCTAATTTTCCAGAGTCAGTGACTTATACGTTAATACCAGGTAATGGTTTAACAGAAGCAGGGTTAGACATAAAAGAACGCTTAATTCTTCGTGAAAAATAATATTTTTAATAAATCGTTTGGCATTATAAAACGAGGAAAGTTGCCATTTAAAGTAGATTGATCCTGAAGTAGATGCTGTTAAGCAATTTGTCTTCGTACACAGTCGAATTTTTAATACAGTGTGTCGCCCCATATCGAGACTAAAGCCCTATATTATATGTGTATAATTTATTTTCTTTCCTTGTATACCAGTAACGAGGCTATGGTCGCCAATGAAATTTTACATGCATGAGCATTGGTCAGTAATCGGTCAGCAATCAAAACTAAATCGGATGATAAAAGAAGTTTAGGGCGTCTGCTGCCCAAATATCGCCAACAGTTTCCTCTTTTACACGCTAATTCGTGTTGGACCTACTGCCCTTGTGAACTTCAAAAACTGTCTCTGTCTTGTTTTTTCCTCATTTTTTCTTTTCTCCTTGCGCTCGCGCCGATTAAAAGCGAAAAAAAAAAGTAATACATTGCCGATGAAAGTTAAGCCGAATGGATGGCAACAGTGTCAGAAGAATCAGTAAGAAATACAATACGGGAAGCAGTAGCTTGGGAAAAAGTATACACAAACTGAGAGATAGAAAAAAATAACCAGGTCAGCGGATCAGAGCAGAGGTGACGTGCATTGCTAAGCGAGAGGATGGGCCGAGGATATACGCTGTTCGAAAAATTGTACAGACAAAAAAAAAAGCTTTTAAAACTGTGTTAATAGATGCTCGCGACTGATTTTTATCGGTAAAAGTGCTTTACCGGACAAACAATCGCTGGTGAATGAACTGGCGCTAATTAAGTGGAGTGAAGACATTTATTAAAACGCCAAGGAAAAGAAAAGGAAAGAAAAAAAAACGAATTTTCATCTTCTCTTGTGCCCACGGTTGCAGTTATTTCCTCGAGAGAGATAACGACTGAAGTATATGGTAAAAGCGTGATCGGAATGAATGCATTGTAGGTAATACTGCCGCTTATTAAAATAAATAAATAATAATATTATGCGCTACTTTGTTCCACGCAGGTGCCCGTTAGCATGATGCAGGGTCTAGGGTAGTTAATCTAGAAGACATTCGTTCCCCTTGAAAGTGACCGTGAAACCCGAATAGAGGAACAGGGAAACAATTTTTAGATAATATTTTTTTCTGAAAGAAATTTATCGTATGGACTACATTTGGAGCAAAGACTTTATCCGAGTGCTGTTTTAAAATATTACATTGGACGTCTATTAACGTCTAAGTATGGAGGAAGCAAATCTGTTATGATTAACGGGCAACAAGCGGTAGAAAAATTTATTGATGTCATAGTTTATTCAACTGATTTGACAAGGAAGTGAGAAAGCTTCATCGACATTGAAAACGTCTGACCCAACCAAGGGGACAAATTCAGTTGTATAGGAGGCGTTTACGCATGGAGGAAAATATATATATAAACGAAGGTTCATCTCTCTGTAAAATGAAGCACAAAAGAACAAAAACAAAGGCTGTTCGCTTTTCATAGTCTTAAGAAAAAAGGAGGAATTGCATTCATTTGGCTGTGTCGTTTGTACCGATTTCATGTTCCCGCCAAAATTTCAAATGAAAACGTACCTTGGCGACGACTGACAAATGAAGAAAAGTTATTGAACTTTCAAAGTGTTTAAAAGTAGGAAAGAATTTTTGACCTGTACATTCCTATTGTTATTGTTTTAGTTAATTTTACGTCGATTTTTAAAAGTCTTCAAATTTCAAGTAAAATCCAACGAAAGTAATAGGGTTGGTTGTCCGAGGAACATTTACTTTTTCTGGAAATGACACATAAACGAAGGTTAATTTCTCTGCAAAATGAAACTTGAAAGGAAAAAAAAAGGAACATTCGAAGCTCACACAGTAGAACCTCTTTTTAACGACCCCGCGATACAACGACCCCTTCGTTAGAACGACTACCTTAAAAAGTCCCAATTATTTTACCGTAGGAATAATGTTAATTTTGAATCATTACAACGACCCCAAGAGTATTAGTTTTCGTTAGAGCGACCGCCAATTTTAGACCGCAGAACTCATGAGCAAGTGGGCTATTTTAAAATTATTGTACTGTGGTGCAACTCCAAGACACCTGTACTCCTCTCTTTGTGTTTGCTTAAAGGACCCTTTCGTCGCGTACGACATTGATGTCCTAGGTAGATGACACTCCAGACACTAATGAAATGACCCAGCTCCTCAGTGTCCAATTTCCGGATCTTCAATTATCTTTTGATGAGTTAGTAGTTGTGGCAATTGAAACTTTACAGTGCTGCGAAGAAAATTTGAATGAGGATGATTTTATTGCCCGTATTACCGGAAATGACTCTAAAGACGGAGAAGCAATTGTCCAAGCTTTTGAAAAAATGAATGAAAAAGAAGCCTTCAATGCAATCAATGCCTTGAGTCAATATTTTGAAGCCCAATTTAATTCTGAAGATTTTCTTCAAAATCTAACGGATATGGAATCAGTGATAATGAAAAACTCCCAAATGAACTTGAAACAGGCTTCAAAGACTTTTTTTTTTTTTTTTTTTTGAAAATTCAGTAATGGAAATCCAAATAAATAGAAGTGTTCTCTAGGTATATACTGTTGCTTCATTTCTTTGCTCATTTTTTTTTATTATTTTTTCAATTCGTTACAACGACCATATGATGTTGGTCCAACAGGGGGTCGTTATACCGAGGTTCTACTGTAGCCATAAAAGGAAGGATTTGCATTTATTTGGCTGAGCCGTTTGTTCCGATTTCATATTCTCGCCAAAATTTCAAATTAAACAAGCCTTGGCGATGACGAATAAATGAAGAAAAGGTATTGACATTAATTTCAAAGTGATTAAAACTGGGAAAGAATATTTGACTTCAACATTACTCTTGTTATTGTTTTAATAAATTTAAGTCTTTTTTGATAGCCTTGAAATTTCAAGTAAAATTCAACGAACGGAACATAGTTGTCCGAGGAACATTTACTTTTTCTGGAAATGATGCATAAATGAAGGTTAATTTCTCTGCAATATGAAACTCGAAAGGAAAAAAAAAAGAACATTCGAAGTTCATGGTTATAAAAGGAAGGATTTGCATTTATTGGGCTGAGCCATTTGTTCCGATTTCATATTCTCGCCAAAATTTCAAATTAAACAAGCCTTGGCGACGACGAACAAATGAAGAAACGATATCGACATTAATTTCAAAGTGGTTAAAACTGGGAAATAATATTTGACTTCAACATTGCTCTTGTTATTGTTTTAATAAATTTAAGTCTTTTTTAATAGCCTTTAAATTTCAAGTACAATTAAACGAAGGGAACACGTAGATGTCCGAGGAACATTTACTTTTTCTGGAAATGATGCATAAACGAAGGTTAATTTCTCTGCAAAATGAAACTCTGCAGAAAAAAAAATGAAATTTCAAGTTCATAGTTTTATAAAAATAAAAAATTACATTTATTTGCTGTTTGTACCAATTTCATATTCCTGCCAAAATTTCAAATTAAACAAGCCTTGGCAACGGCGAACAAATAAAGAAACGGTATCGACACTAATTTCAAAGTGGTTAGAAATGGGAAAGAATATTTGACTTCATTGCTATTGTTATTGTTTTAATAAATTTACGTCTCTTTTAATAGCCTTCAAATTTCAAGTAAAATTCAACGAACGGAACATAGTTGTCCGAGGAACGTTTACTTTTTCTGGGGATGATACAAACGGAGGTTAATTTCTCTGCAAAATGAAAGTCGGAAGAAAAAAATGAAATTTCAAGTTCATAGTTTTATAAAAATAAGAAATTACATTTATTTGCTGTTTGTCCCAATTTCATATTCCTGTCAAAATTTCAAATTAAATATGCCTTGGCGATGACGAACAAATGAAGAAAAGGTATCGACATTAATTTCAAAGTGGTTAAAACTGGGAAAGAATATTTGACTTCAACATTGCCCTTGTTATTGTTTTAATAAATTTACGTCTTTTTTTTAATAGCCTTCAAATTTCAAGTAAAATCCAACGAAGGGAATATAGTTGTCCGAGGAGCATTTACTTTTTCTGGAAATGACACATAAACGAAGGTTAATTTCTCTGTAACATGAAACTGCAGAAAAATAAAATTCGAAGTTCATAGTTTTATAAAAGGAAGGAATTGTACTTATTTGGTTGTGTCGTTTGTTCCGATTTCATATTCTAGCCAAAATTTCAAATTAAATATTCCTTGGCGATGACGAACAAATGAAGAAAAGGTATCGACATAAATTTCAAAGTGGTTAAAACTAGGAAAGAATATTTGACTTCAACATTGCTCTTGTTATTGTTTTAATAAATTTACGTCTCTTTTAAAAGCCTTCAAATTTCAAGTAAAATCCAACGAAGGGAGTATAGTTGTCCGAGGAACATTTACTTTTTCTGGAAATGACACATAAACGAAGGTTAATTTCTCTGCAAAATGAAACTCTACAGAAAAAAATGAAATTTCAAGTTTATAGTTTTATAAAAATAAGAAATTATATTTATTTGCTGTTTGTTCCGATTTTGTGTTCTCGCCAAAATTTTAAATAAAACATACCTTGGCGACGTCTAACATATGAAAAGGTTTTGAAGTTAAAGTGGTTAAAACTGGGAAAGAATTTTTGACCTGCACATTGCTATTGTTATTGCTTCGAAAAATTTAAGTGTTTTTTTAATAGCCTTCAAATTTCAAATAAAATCCAACGAAGGGAATAAAGTTGTTCGTGGCACACTTACGTTTACTGGAAATGATACATAAACGAAGGTTAATTTTTCTGCAAAATGAAACTCGAAAGATAAAAAGAAACGGTATTTGCAGTTCATGGTTTTTGAAGGAATTTCATTAATTTGGCCACGCCATTTGATCTGATTTTATGTTCTAATCAAAATTTCAAATAAAATTAACTTTGGCAACGTCCAAGAATAAAAGATTGTGAACTTAATTTTAAAGTAGTTGGAAGTTTGAATTGGTTGAACCAGAATATGTTTAGTTATAAGTTGCAATTGTTACTTTTTTTACATACTTACGTTTTTTTTATCTCCTTCAAATTCTAAGTAAAATCCAACGGAAGGTAAATGGAGCAAAGTCAGTTATTCAATGGACTTTTACGCTAGCGGGTAAAATTACTTAAATGAAAGTTCATTGCACTGTAAAGTTAAACCCAGAAGAAGAAAAAACTGGTAATCGGGGTTCATAGTTTTGGAGGAATTGCATTCAATTTGGCGGTGTCATTTTCCCGCCAAAATTTCAAATAATACGTCCTTTGGCGACATCCAAAGAACAGTAGACATTTAAAACAAAGAAAAAAAAAGTAATGCAAAGGTCAAGTTGGAAGAATTAATTGTGTAGATCGCTTTACTACATTGCTATTCTTTCATAAAGTAGATCTCACATGGTATATTAACTTACCACAAACTTGTACCCTGTCACGCAAAAATTCGTCGAAAGTTTTTGTTTAGTATGCGCAGATGTTTGATAGCTTTATCACGGGAAAAATATAAAAAAAAATGAAACTTAATATCCATAGGATAACACCGAAAAACACCTGCCTCGCAGCGTACGGGTGTTGGGGCCGTCGAAACTAGATGGCGATTGAGTAAATCGAGGGTTCCCAATCTTTTCTGGGGTACCGTATATTTTCACAAGAAGAAAATATTCAAACGCCTCCATTTCCGAAATAGTTAAGTATGCCAAATATTAAAAAAAAATTGTTGTACATTATCTATATCTATTTCATCTTAATATTTCTCTCTGAAGAATTACAAAGTAGAAATTAATTAAGATGGCCATCAAATGTAGTAAAAACTCATTAACGATTACATAGTTTTGAGGACAACGATCATAAAAGTACCTATTTTTTTATTCGAGAAAATTATATAAACTACGTGTTTGTATTAACATATCTTATGCATTCATTTTTAACTTTTACGTTCATTTTGAGCTTAAGATAAATGTAATTAATTTTTTAGGAAGAGCTAACATTCAGTGTTACTATGACTGAATGTTGGTTTTCCAGCATATAGAAAAATATATATGTTTTAAACATTCAAGATACAATTTACTACACTTACGTATAATATGAATACATATCAGTAATTCTTTCTTGTGTGATAATATTCATATATATATATATATATATATATATATATATATATATATATATATATATATATATATATACATATGTATATGTATACATACATATATGTATATGTATATATATATGAGTATATATATGTATACATATATATATATATACATAAATATATACATATATATACACACACACACATATATATACATATATATATATACGTATATATATAGACATATATATACATATGTATATATATACTTGTATATATGTATATATATGTACATATATATATACATATATATACATATATATGTATATATATATATATACATACATATGTATATGCATATATATGTACATATATAGTGGACAGTAGTACAGAGTTGACCTTCTTGTATCTCTTATTATTTTCATCTCTTCCGGAACACCAAACTTTGCATTCTCTTGATGGTTGCCTTTTCTTATCCGTAGGAGGTATCTGCCTAACAAAATGCCTTTCAATCAAAGGCTTGGGGTTATTATTTAAGCTCGGCCTCTTTTTTCAGTGATATCACATATCGAATACTTTTCAATTAAGTTAATCTTCTAAAAGTAAACGAAACGTCAAATAGGATTTTTTTTCCACCTTGTTTTTTTTGCCTTTCCTGTAAATAAGGCGCGAGTTCAAAATAGTTTGATCTAACACATTACAAATAGACTGGTTCTGCCATCTGGTGTATAGATTGAGAAATAAACATGATTCCGGGCATAAGGTTTGGTTTGGTTTAGGGCTTTACGGTCTACTTTTTGCAACACGAGGGCTAATGAGACCGGGACCTACTGCTTAAAGCTGATTCCGAACATCCATGCCACTGTGGGATTCGAACCTACGAACTCCGGTCCCGAAGCTGGGCATAAGAAATAGATTGTTTTAATATTTTTGGAGCTTTACTTTTGAACATTCCAGCCCGAAAAAATCCGCGGGCACGAGAAATAGAGAGGAAAACTTAAACCCGTCATTTTGACGGAATCGAGAAGGAAAGGGTTTAAAAACTTAATTAGCATAAAATCATAAGAAATTAAAATAATAATAAAAATAATATGGCTAAGGCGGGTGGAGTTTTAAGGTATCCATCTACGTTGAAAACGTCATTTTTTGCCAAAAATCATACATTTTTTTATTTCTTTATTGTAAAATTTCAACTTTTAGGATTCTAAATCTGTATTTTTTTTTTTTTTTTTTTTGTCTCTACGGCATTTTACAGAAAAGTTACAGCTGTTTAAGCATCAGTGACAGCTCTCAAAACAAAACGGAAGTAGCGACTTCGGAACCGGAAGTTGTGACTTTTTTGGAGGCATTTTTTGGACAAAACTATTTAAATTTACATCAAGATTAGTTTAAACATTTTTCTAGTATTTTGAATAATTAGCAACTCGGTAATTGAAAGTTTTGAAGCAAGAAAGTGCTGGGAATTTTAAACATGTATTTTAATTTTTTTAATAGTTAAAGTTGCTTTCATAAACTTCAGATGCGTTTTTCTCAGAACGGTATTTTTAATAAAATGTTGAAACTTGAAATGTGATTTCTCAAAAAGTTCTTAAAATATTTTGTTGAAAATTATTATGAATGCTTTTGATAGTATTTACTAGTAAATGACCTAAAAGCTTTAAATTTGGGTGATTTTTAATGATGTTTCACTCGTAGTTAGATATAAAGGTAATGAAAATTCGTTAAAAAATCAATGTGTATGATTTTGAAGGACCAAAATTTTTTACCAAATGTAAATCAAGCAAAGATTTTAGGTGATTTACTAGTCCAGTGTACAAGAAATGTGTTGCATCAAAAAATATTGAAATAATTTAATTTATTAAAAAATTAGACCTTTTGAAAAAACCCGATATTTTTTACTAAATTTTCTTCATTTATTAGAAATTTTATAAAAACTTCTCCAGGAATAATTTTTTTAAGTGCAATTCCCTATGATAACATAAAAAATAAATCTAAAAATGTAAAAACATGAACTAGTTTCTACGTTTAAAGAAAAAAGTTCTCCTAACGTAAATAGATACCTCAACAATTTGTTAACAACGGGTTTGGATTTCGATACCATTATTCGTAAAGCATAATTAATCATTATTCGTAATCATAATTATTCGTTCAGTGATTTTTCCTTTACTTAACTAGCTACTGGACTGAGCCTATGTTCAGCCAAATTCGAGGAAGAGAATCCAAATAAAATTTATGTATTCTGGCCAAACGGTGAGCCATAGTGGAATCCACGAAATCTAAATTTAAAAAAAAATTTATTGTGATACATAAAATCTTATTCGAATTATTCATTGATTATTTTTATAGATTATCTCTCTAATGGCTTCCCCCTTTTGCCTCTGATTCTTTATGAGCTCCGTAGCCGGCTGGCTCATATTCCACAAAAGACGACGGGTTGAGAGGTCAAACTGTCGATTCCCAGATATAAAAGGGGTGCACAGCTGCAAGAACTGCTTGTGGGTCCAAATTCCATACATATACGTTCTAGTAATTGTTTTTTAATCTCTAACCTTTTTTCTCTCTCTCTTTCTCTCTCTCTCTCTCTCTCTCTCTCTGTATATATATATATATATATATATATATATATTATATATATATGTATATGCATTTCATGCTGTAATGACAAATATAATTATATATAAATATGAGTTTTTAATAACCCCATATAAAAATGCAATTCATTATATATATATATATATATATATATATATATATATATATATATATATATATATATATATATATATATATATATATATATATATATATATATATATATATATATATATATATATATATATATATAAATATATATACATATATATATATATATATATATACATATATATATACATATAAATATATATACATATATATATATATATATATATGCATACACAGACGCATATATATTTATATATACATGTGTGTGGGTAATTTCATGCTGTAATGACAAATATAATTATATATAAATATGAGTTTTTAATAACCCCATATAAAAATGCAATTCATTATATATATATATATATATATATATATATATATATATATATATATATATATATATATATATATATATATATATACATATAAATATATATATACATACATATATATATATACATACATATATATATATATATATATATATATATATATATATATATACATATATATACATATAAATATATATACATACATATATATATACATACATACATATATATACATATATATATACATATAAATATATATACATATATATATATATATATATATATATATATATATATATATATATATATATATATATATACATACATACATACACACACACGCACCTGTTGGCATTTTTAGCAATTCCAAGTAACAAAATTCCTTTTGGCTTGCTAGTGTTAAAGAAGCAAAACATTTATTTATTGAAGAATAAAGAAAAATATGTTCCAATGAAGATTTTAAGTCTCGAAAGGTACTACGTTCCCTTAAAGGAGCTCTTTTTTACAGTGATTCAAAAATAAACAACTGAAAGATGATTACGAATTTGTACACTGATATGTTATCCAGGTTGTAGAAATATACCATAAAAATTTATGGTATTTAGGCTAATACTTCTCCACTATTTTCAGTAACGATATAAACACAGAAATTCTTGCCTTTCGATTACATCTCCCAGGCACTTTAAGACCTGTTTGTCTGCGTAGTCATTTATCATATACGCTTATTATGAGCACTGTTATTATCTCATCTGATAGAAATCTCGCTTACGGTATTAAAAAAAAAAAAAAAAGAACATCGAATGCATTTATGCTTCTATCGTGTTATGCCGGATTGTTTACTTCCCGTGTATACACATAAACTATACAGTTCCCGGTTAATTAGGGTCAGGCCTAAACATAGTCGTACAGTACTGGCGTTTCGTAAGGGATCCGGACGTTTCGAACCTTGCTCTCCATTCCAGCCGGGGGTAATCGAGAGGGTATTCCGAAATAGAAGCAGAATTCGGGATGCATGACAGGCGCACAGGTATGGGGGTCAAAAGGGTTGGCTGGGAATGGAAAAGAGTAAAAGACCCTTCGGAGGTAGGAAAAAAAAGAGCAGTGTACACATTCAGTGGTAGAAGTGACATTATGCCATGTTGAGTAAGTAATTCGGTAAAAGGTCGTCGTTACCTGTACTGTTTAAAGTACGGTTGCAGTTAAGGAATCTGCTGCGTTCGTAACCCTCGTTTAGGAAGGGTAAGGATATACAGTGGCACTTCTCGTAAAAGACCGCCCACCAAGCGTTACGCACGTAATTTTCTCCCTAACCGATGATGTCTATAAACGGGTGTTATGACGTGATTTAGATCTCCATAAAAAAAATCTTTTAATTAAATGGTTATAACAATTTTACTTGTAATAAAAATTTCAGATCTAAATCTAACATCATAACACCTGCACACCCGTTTCACGACATCATCGGCTGGGCGGAAAGTTACGTGCGTAACGCTTAGAAAGCTGGACCGTAAAAAATCGACATTCCGAAATGTGGTTGGAGAGACAGATAATTGGAAAAGCCAAATTTCGTGTAAAAACACCAGGGCTGATCAAGACACTTGATCACTTGAATGCAAAATATATATGTTTAAAAAATATGTATTTATAACTTGATTTTTTTTTCTTTAAAATTGCTCTCACTTGTTCTCAAAAAATATTTTTTTAAATATATATTTATAATCTGATTTTTTTATTCTTTAAAACTGTTCTCACTTGCGTGCACAAAACATATTTTTTAAAAATATATATTGATAACTTGATATTTTTGTTCTTTAAAACTGTTCTCACTTGCTCTCAAAAATATTTTAAAAAACATATATTTATAACATGATTTTTTTTGTTCTTTAAAACCGCTCTCAAAAATATTTTTAAAAAATATATATTTATAACTTGATTTTTTTTTCTTTAAAAATGTTTTCACTTGCGCTCAAAATATAGCTTTAAAAAATATATATATTTAACATGGTTTTTTGTTCTTTAAAACTCTTCTCCCTGGCTTTCAAAAAATATTTTTTGAATATATATATTTATAACTTGAATATTTTTTTGTTCTTTAAAACTGTTCTCACTTGATAGCAAAATATATTTTTAAAAAATATCTATTTATTACTTGATTTTTTTTGTTCTTTAAAACTTCTTTCACTTGCTCTCAAAATATTTTTTAAAAATATGCATTTATAACTTCATTTTTTTATTCTTTAAAACTGCTCTTACTTGCGTGAAAAATATATTTTTTTTTAATATACTTTTATAACTTGATTTTTTTTTCTTCTTTAAAACTGCTCTCACAAAATATTTAAAATACATATATACATATATATTTATAACATGATTTTTTTCTTTTGCTCTTTAAAACTTCTCTCAAAAAATATTTTTTAAATGTATACTTATAACTTGATTTTTTTTTTTTTTTCTTTAAAACTGTTCTCACTTGCTCTCAAAATATATTTTTAAAAAATATATATTTATAACTTCATTTTTTTGTTCTTTAAAACTGCTCTCACTTGCTCTCAAAAAATATTTTTTAAAATAAATATTTATAACTTGAATTTTTTTGTTCTTTAAAACTGTTCTTTTTTGCGCGTAAAATATATTCTTAAAAAATATATTTATAACTTGAGTTTTGTTCTTTAAAACTCTTTTCACTTGCTCTCACAAAATATTTTTAAAAAATATATATTTATAATTTGATTGTTTTTGTTCTTTAAAACTGCTGTGATTTCCTCTCAAAAAATATTTTTAAAAAATATACATTTATAACTTGATTTTTTTTCCTTTTTTGTTCTTTAAAACTGGTCTCAAAAAATATTTTTTAAATATATACTTATAACTTGATTTTTTTTTTGTTCTTTAAAACTGTTCTCATTTAAGCCCAAAATATAATTTTAACAATTATATTTATAACTTGATTTTTTTGTTGTTGTTGTTCTTTAACACTGTTCTCACTTACGCGTAAAATATATTTTTTAAAAATACATTTATGACTTGAGTTTTGTTCTTTAAAACCGCTCTCACTTGCTCTCAAAAAATATTTTTTTTAAATAAATATTTATAACTTGAATTTTTTGTTCTTTAAAACTGTTCTCACTGATAAATTCAATCATAAATTGGCAAATTTAATCGTCTGCTAAGAGCAGGCGATTAAATTCGTCGAGCAGACCGGGAAAAATAGGGCTTGCAATAATGACAGTAAACGCTCGAAAAGAGGGGAAGGGGTAGAATTCGAACTTTTTAAAGACAACAGTATTTTTTGCTGCGATATGAAGCATATTATAAGTAATTTATTTTAGAATCGGATCGATAGTTTAGGAGAGGAAAAACTTTGCTCGCTTTGAATTCTGCTAGCCCTAACTCATCAAGAATCCAATGTGGGTGCATCTATCCATCATCAGGTCCAACCGCTTTATAAATTCGAGGACAGACGGACAGATAACTTAGTCTATTATTATATAGGTTGGTTGATTGAAGTTTAATGGCGCTAAATCCTCTTGGGACAAACTGCGCCAAACAAGATGCTTATTATATAGGGAATGAAATGAATGAATTTTTTGTTTGTATTCATATGTACATATGATTAAAAATACAGTAATTGTTAAACATTTTTTAAAATTAATATAAATTTCCTGGAATTAATCATGATTCAAACGCTTTAAAACATAAGTTTTTCTACTTTATTCCAAATGGACTTGGTTCTCTTTAATTGTGAATTCATGATATAAGTATGCAAAACTTCTTCGCCAAAATAAAGCTACACTTCGCATAGTGTTTTTTCTGGAACAAACAAACGATATATTAGCTATGGAAACAGAGTTCAGTGCTGTTGCTCTCAAAAAGTTTGTTTTTTTGCAGGGCGTTGCACGGGGAAATTCTATATAAATAATCAATATTTTTTTTTTAATATTTGTGTCTCGAAATCAGTTTATCGCAATTTTTATTATCTTCTGTGAAAAAAAAAAAGTACAGGGAAAAACTGTTGCTATTGAAAATCATGTCATAATTGCATAACCCTATTCACGTTTTGTTATAATATATACCTACATAGCCTTGGACTATTTTGTATGAATAAAAGTGTCAATCTCTCCGTCGCTGTAATACAGACCTAGTTATAAAGTACAGTTTGGACTTCGGTAAAATTTCCTGCATAGGTCAAAAAGATATTTAATGCAGTTCAACGGTAATGAACTTCATTCGGAACGAAAAGACTTTACATCTCGGAATATCTTAAAAGCCCTGAATTTTCAATATCTCAGCTATCATGCACGACCTGGTGAACTATTTTAACTCCTTGTATTCAAGGTTATAGTTCTCATTACGGTATTAAACAAAGAAGAAATAAAAAAAAAGGGAAGACATATTCAGAAGTTTAATGATGACATTGAAATTATTCTCGCTTGCCCAACTTCCCTACTGTTATCAAACTATAACACACTCGCTTTGCGGCTATTATGTTATGTATATAAAAAAGATGCGTGTAGCGGGAAAAGTTACCTCTATTTCGCCTTCGTCGTGCTCTATCGTTTGCACCTCTTGGCGTTTCCTTCTAGCAACAAAGTATATTACCATAAAGAAAAAAGAAACAAAATGAAGCGATCGCTGCTAACTGTACGCGAAACGCCTGTCTTCCTCCAGATTTATCGTGATAAATATGCAGTGCATGTGAGCTGGATGTTTAATTTTTCCAATCATTATCGACAAGGAAAGGAATGATGGTTCCTCCAAAGAACCCACTCGCAGCATTTGCGATGAGTTCAAAACCGATAACGATTCAGGAATTAAAAAGAGGTGTAATCGCAGACGCAGACGATCCGAAATTGGTCCATATACTAACGAACCGAAAGTATTCCATAAGGCATATCTGACCTGAATGGTGGGGTATATCGTTACGTGATCTGCCGCACCAACTGACAAAGCCATCTGTGACGTCATGAGTGACGTTTCCTTAGCTGGCAACCTCACCTGCCGCTTTCCAAGAATGAAATGCAAGTTGGCATAGAGTTTAAATAAAGAAGTTAAAATTCTGAGTTGATTTTCGCTTCGCTTTGAACGCCGACCGCTTCACGTTCTGCGAAAGCTAAATCTCTCTCTCTTTTAATTCTTTATTTACTTTCAGGCTAAGTGTAACGCTGTGATTCTTTCGTAAGATTGGCACTTCCGCATGTCTTGAAATTTCATTCTTCTCGAACATGTTTGGCTGTTCACTTACCCCAAAGTTTCGCAACAGAAACTTGCTTTACAAAATGTATTTTTCTCTGTTATTTTAAATGTGAAACGGAAACGAAAATCGAAACTCAGTTTTTACTTCTACTTTCTAAGAAGCTTTACTGATGAAATTCAGTTCTATAGAGAGATAAAAAGAAAATTAAAAATTCTACAAATTAAGCGTAGCTTATAGTTACATTTTGAATTGTCTTCTGACTTGGGTGTCCTAAGATGTTGGGAATTATGCAATCGGTTCCGGTCTAAGTAGCTCTTCGTATCAATTGTCAAGAAATAAATTCCTAGGAAAATATTTACGAACGGTAACGACATTCTCAAAGACGTCTTACCTTCTTTCTACCCCGAGAGAAATGTGCAAAGTTGCAATAAATCATTAATTTTCTAGAGTTCTAGTTTGACAGAAAAGCATGTATTAATACTTAAAATGTACACCAAAGCAAAGAATAACATTTTGAAAGAACATGACAAGCGAAAATAAGCTTAAGGCATAGAAGTATAAGAACAACTTCCGTTGCCAGTTCAAAGGTCTTCATTTTGGAACTGCATTAAAAAATGATCTTCTGTCTGGGGTTCGGTTACAGTTAATATAATAAAATATAAAACTTTAAACAATTCTTTTGAAAATTAAATTATCACAATGACAAACAATCTTGGCCCAATTTTCGCTACTTGGCGAGTCCACAATATCACCAAACTTGGCGAGAATAAACGCAGCGTACTAGATGCATCTGTACTGAATTGGCTCTGCCCAACGCCTCCTAGAGAAGCCTTTAGGACAGGAGTGGGCAAAAGCCGGCTCGCGGAGCGGATCCGGCCCTTTTGCTTACTTTATCCGGCCCGCTGAAAAATCCTGCATGCATTTTTTTTTTAATCTCTTATATGCGATTTTGTTGAAATCACCAGTATTTGTATGCGCAGCGTACAACATATATTTGTGAAAGAACTTTTTCGTTAATGATTTACACGAAAAATAAATATCGATCACAAATTACTGACGAAAATCTACACTGGGTATTAAGGATTGCGACAAGTGATTTGGATCCAAATTTTGAAGAAATAATATCAAATGAACATTCCAGATTTCACGTTTCGCATTAACTAAAACTATTCTATTTTAACGTTTGATGTTTGTCTTTTCTTTTTATAATTCTATTTACTATTATATTTACAAAATGTAACATAAATATAAAAAGGTAATAACTATGATCAAAATAAAATAATTAGTATCGTTAAGATATAAATAAATATCGAAATAAAATCTTTCATTAACTGATTTATTTAATGACCATTAATTTAATATAATGGATCATATTTCTTTAACCCTTAATTTGACAAGATGTTTTTTCAAATATTTTTTAATTTTAATTTCTGTTATTTTCCCCTGTCTGTATAGACATTAGGATCTCTGTAAAATAAACAAAAAAAAATATATTTTCCATTTTTGAGATAATTAATGTCCACTGTGGCGAACACTGACAATTATGTTATATAGTAGTTATAAATAGACATGTCAGGTGTAGCGGCCAGACTTTACCAAAGTAAGGGTTAACTGTTACGTGACATATTTTACTGGGCACAAATTGTTCGTATATACACCTAAGTAAGACAATTTATTATTACTATTATCTTTTATTAACTCAAATTTCTCTGTCCAAATGCCTTAAAATGATACTTATAGTGTTTTCAGGCTTGCAATTCCGTCACTTTTCTCACCTTTAGTCACTTTTTTTACAATTGATCACTTTTAGTCACTTTTTTAAGTAAACAATCACTTTTAGTCACTTTTTTCATGGTGTATCACAGCAAAAGTCTGTTGTTGGAAAAAGAAAATCTGAATTAATAACAAAATACTTTAATAAAAGACCAAAAATGCGATGCTCTAATCTTATTTTTCTTATTAAAATGTAGTTAGTTATATGGTTTCCAAAATTTAGTGATTTTAAAAAGTCGTAAATAAGTTTCTGAAATCTACATTTGTACTGAAATGTACATTTAATACATTAAAGTAATGTACGTCAAAGCACACATTTCTCTTTTTCTTTTTGTTCACTATTTTTGTTTAGATATTCTAATCTAGCTATGTACATATTTCTAAACATCATTAATATATGCAGAAAATTGTGATTATAAAATTAATGTATTCTACGTATTCAAATCTAATTTATAGATTTCCTTGAATAAAAAGCAATGTTGAGTTGTGTTAAACAAAATTTTTAACCTTTTTGTATTTGACGCTAAAATCATGTCTTGCATGAATCATTTGATTTAGAGTTAAAATAAATAGAAAAATATTAACAGTAGCATGTGTAATCAAGAGGAGAAAAATATCGCTATTTTTTTCAATGTTTAGTCACTTTTTAGTCACTTATTCTGTATTAAATGTCACTTTTCTCACCTTTTTGAAAGTTCCTCAGCAGTTGCAAGCCTGTGTTTTGGTAAAAAAATTACTTAGGCAGCGTACAAGGTATAGTACTCCGGCCCGGGAAACATTTTGAAGATTTCATTTTGGCACGCTCTTAAAAGTATTTGGTCACCCCTTCTCTAGGAGGTGTGGGTCTGCCTCATAGTGCACAAAATTACACTAGATCTCTTTAAATCAAACTGGCATATAGAAATAAAATCTAAAAATAAGAAATGGCTGTAATAATTTTCGATATAAAAAAAAAAGATTTTTTTTCTAAAATTATTTCAATTTTTCATAATTTTTTTTTCTAAATTGCTTCATGTTTATGATTATTATAATGACTGCCCCCTTCCCTTCGAGCTATCATTAATTTTATAATAAAAAAAACAATAAAAATTTGTAAAAAATTACATAGAATTTAATATTAATAACTGAACTTAATAATGCAGTCGCACTAACCGAGAAAATCCTGTACCTTTCACAAAAGTTCGGAGCGAATTGCGATTTTAAAATTAGACCGGCAGAACTGTATTCTGTCAACTCTGTATCCCGGAGGCAGTTAGTTGCCAGTAATGTACAACAAACTAACAAACGACTACGTTAATAATGCCACTCTGCACGAACAAGGCATTTACCCTCCTAAGTAAACATACCAACATAGATCTCGTGGAGTGTTTTTTGACGCAGTCGGTTGTCATGCCAACGCAGATATTTCCACCCACGTCTTCTGGAGCCCTGTTACTGATCTTTTGCTAAAAGATGAGCTACGCCATTTTGTTTCTATTTCGCCATTTGGTTTTTTCCCCGTGACGTAAGCGAAAAGTACCAGCAGTACGATGTGTGAGTAGTCGAGTGCTGTCTGGGAATTATCGTCTGCAGCTCCAAGAAGAAAAATAAAAGTTAATGAAAAAATTACAGACAGTGTTTCGAAATCCAAGCTAAAATTTAGAAATGTTCTAAACTACCTTAGGTAATTTTGCTAGACTGGAATACTTTTCTTCAGTAGGAAAAAGGAAAAAAACCATAAGGATATGTTAATGTGCTCAGTTAAAGTCTGTTTTAGAAAATTTTTGCTCCTTCGTGCAACTGAATAAAATTTATGTTGGGGATCGAACATTCCATTGTATAAGTGAATGTTTCGTATAACTGAGTATTCGTAAAAAAGAATTATTTTTTACATAGGTGTCATGGGAATTTCTAAGAGAAACATTTCGTACAACTGAGTATTGTCTGTTGCATATGAATGAACGTCTTTTCTGCCTCTTTGATCTCTCTCTCTCTCTCACTCTGTGTGTGTGTGTGTTAAAAAGGGATTTTGTGTGTGTGTGTGTGTTAAAAAGGGATAAGCAAAGGGACTCAGGATTTTTTGCCCTTGACTTTAGATTACCATTAGAAAACCTCTGAGTAATCTCCTTTTTGTTCTGGAATTTCCTAAATTGGTCACTAGGGTTTTTTAAAGTTTAATTCGTTAGACTCCTTATACGTGAACTATACATATACAATTTAGATTATAAATATATAAGACAAAGGGACCATTTTTGCCCTAGACTTTTTGAAACTATTTGAACACTATTTGAAAAATATTTTAAATATAATAGATATTTATATATATATATACTATACATATATATTTTATATAAAATACATATACATATAATTTCCTCATTTTGTTTACATTATATACATATATATATATGTATATATATACATACATATACATACATATATATATACATATATAAATATACATATATATACATACATATATATACATATATATATGCATATATACATATACATACATACATCACATAATACATATATATAGACACACACACACACACATATATATATATATATATATATATATATATATATATGTGTGTGTGTGTGTGTGTGTGTGTGTGTGTGTGTGTAAATATATACAGGGCCAGTTCTGGGCTCTTAGTCGCCTGTATTCAAGGTAGTATTATGCCGAACCCTATCATGCGTCACAAGTTATTTTAAAGACTTCTGCAACAGAAAGCTTGGTGTTTCGAAGTAGCCAAATTAATAAAGAAAACAAAGATATTCATCAAGTTTGATAGAAAAGGATGCCAGAAAATTATTTTAAGATAGACATAATTAGTAGCTTTTTAGTATAAAAATATCATTATACTAAATAGATATATGCACGCATATATAATATATATATTTTATACATTATACGCTTATATATTTATACATATGTGTGTGAAGCCTTTTTATTAATTGTATTAGTCACAGCTGAAAAAAAATAGCCTCACGAAATGGCGTTATATTTCATCAGCAGTTGGTGTTCTGACAGTTTTTTTTCTCAAGGTTCTTCACTGTGCTATTATAGTTTTTTAATTTAGCATCCTCTACAAAAATTCAGAACGTCCGGCACTTCTTATTTTCTTTTTAAAGCCGGAAAAAAATATTTAAGAGTCGTTGCCCTCGCTTCATTCAATAAAGCATCAGACGAGACGACCTTGAGTCAGTACGCCACCAGTTAGTACTTTTGCGTAAAACATATTTCGGGAAAGGTTTGCCCGCTCCAGCCGTCTAGAATTTTATGGACTTACTAGGGGAAAGATCGCGATTCATTCTTTCCTTTCCGGACGGACGAAAATGCCAAGTCGTCTAGGTGTCATTTTGTTTCTGCCTTATTGGAATTTATGCAACTTTTGTTATATTCGACTGTAAAATTGATCGCCAAACTTGGCGAATGTTAAGAAACGTAAGGTATAAATCAATGGTTTGCAACCATTTTTTATATAATTTTAAAAAATGCTTGTGTTTCTTCCCATGCACCATATTTGATCAATTGAATAATCTCTGTAGACCATATTATTACCTTATACAACTATTATATTTAATTTTTCTATCGTCCGACATGGCTTGACTGCAGCGCACCTTGATTTAGATTCTTTATTTGTACAGTGGACTCCGCTTAATTTGATCAGTTTGGGACACCGTGATTTTGATAGCAATAACCGATTGATATCAATAAACGATATGCAAAATTAGATAAATTTACTCCCCTTTAATTTTTACTTACTAAATTTCAAAACAAAATGAAAAAACACACCTTATATTTATGTACTGTGTATTATCCTTTAAAACAGAAGATTTGTATACATAATTTTAAAAAATTTGATCCATTGTTGACTGTCTACAATTTTTTCTAAGAAGCTCATTGATAAAATGTTCGTAATCATAATCAACCTGTCATAACGATTTAAAATTTCGATATTTAGTTTTAATGTTAAATCATTTCGCTTTCTGGCTTCCACATCGACAAACCTCATGTAAGCGAGCAAGGCATAAAATCTGAATACGCTCCTTCTCAGTTCCGTTAATAATGTGTTGCCTTCTGCTTATCTGACAACCATCGACCAACAGCAGGGTGTGCGTATTTCTGAAAAATTCCAGGAACGTGGAAGGCCCCACTCCTTTGTTCATTCCCCATTTCCCTAGGTTAATGAGGAGAATTTTCAGAAATTCAAACAACAGCGAAGGGAAAGAAAAGAATGGGTTCCTTCTGAATACATTGTGAATATTCCTTTGCCAGTTAAAATGAGGTTCGAAAACTGATAACATTAACCGATGTAACGATAACATAAAGCGATAATTTTAACATACGAATGATTAGAGAAAATCGGGACCGAGTGATTTTGATTACAATAAGCGATTGATAACATTAACTGCGATCATATTATCGCCAAGTATGTAAGTTTTTTCACATATGGCAACAAGAAGGTTTTCCTGCGGCACTTGTGTATAAAAATGTTTGTATACACTTTTAAATATTTGAATATTCATAGTTTATGCGTTTTGCAGGCTTGCAACTGCTGAGGTACTTTCAAAAAGGTGAGAAAAGTGACAAATAATACAGAATTAGTGACTAAAAAGTGACTAAACATTGAAAAAAAAACGATATTTTTTTCTCCTCTTGATTACAGATGTTATTATTAAGATTTCTCTATTTATTTTAACTCTAAATCAAATGATTCATGCAAGACATGATTTTAGCGTCAAATACAAAAAAGGTTAAAAATTTTGTTTAACACAACTCAACATTGCTTTTTATTCAAGAAAATCTATAAATTAGATTTGATACACTACATTAATTTTATAATCACAATTTTCTGCATACATTAATAATGTTTTGAAATATGTATATAACTAGATTAGAGTATCTAAACAAAAATTGTGAAGAAAAAGAAGAGAAATGTGTGCTTTGGCTTAAATTACTTTAATGTATTTAATGTATATTTTAGTACAAATGTAGATTTCAGGAACTTCTTTACCACTTTTTAAAATCACTAAATTCTGGAAACCATATGACGAATTATATTTTAATAAGAAAAAAAAAAGATTAGAGCATCACATTTTTGGTCTTTTATTAGAATATTTTGTTATTAATTCAGATTTTCTTTTTTCAACAACAGACTTTTGCTGTGATACACCATGAAAAAAGTGACTAAAGGTGACTGTTTACTTAAAAAAATGATCAATTGTAAAAAAAGTGACTAAAGGTGAGAAAAGTGACGGAATTGCAAGCCTGGTTTTGTTTAATTTTTATAGCTGTTATAAAGTATGTACCCATATTTTTTGTAAATTTCCGTATGATTTAGAAAATTTTAAAAATTGTTCTCCATGCGTTTGAAAATTTAAAAATTTGATACAATATAAATAAATAAATATAAATACATCATAATAAATGATACAATATAAATAAGTGATACAAATTTTATCTACACTGTGCTTTTTTTTTTCTGTTTTAATACTTATAGTTTATGTTTTTATTGCACTTGTATTGTTCTTATGGATGTTTATTGTCGCCATCTAGGCATGTTGGCATTATTGGCGCCAAAAAGTATCGCCAATAAAACAAGGGAGCACGCTAAACTGAATTTTCACCGAATTATCGTTAGCCCTTTGTCTTCAACAATCAATAAATATTTCATTTCTCAAGGCAACAATGTTATAAGTAGAAATCCTAAATTACTCTCTGGTGAAAACCTGAAGCATTAATATCCGTTATAGTTAGACTTTCGTTACAAGGATATTTCGTTCTAAACGAAAATCTTCTGCGATTACAATATTTCTTTTATTCTGTCCCACGTGGTAGTAAAATTTAAAAAATAAAAATTATTATCCACGATTAGTAGATTTTTATTTTTGTTTTCTAAAAATGGATTTTGAAAAGCAACTATTTAAAAAGTATTGTTACAAATGCATATGAATACGTCGATATATTTGAATTGCCTTTTTGCAGATCGATACCGATAATAGCAGTTATGAGATTTTCAATTATACTGCAGCTAGATGTTATAATAGTCCTAAACACAAAATAAAAGCGTTTTACAGCTTATAGTTTTTTAGCTATGCCTCCCAACGTTAATACATGCTATATTGGGTTACAGATAAGAACAGGATATCTCCGCCAAATTGGCGATAAAGCTCTAATCATGGCAATCTAAAATTTTACTCAGAATCTTGCAGTGTCCAAAGAATTCGTGTCTATATTTTATTATTTATATTATTTTGGTATATGGCTATCTATGTGTAACCCTTTTGTTACATATTAAAAGCGCCAAATTCTTATTTGTTATTAATTTTGTGAAATTAAATTGATTGGCTAAAAGCATGGTAAACAACGGCGATTTTACCGAAAGAAGTGGTGTCTATATTTTATTATTTATATTATTTTGGTATATGGCTATCGATGTGTAACGCTTTTGTTACATATTAAAAGCGCCAAATTCTTATTTGTTATTAATTTTGTGAAATTAAATTGATTGGCTAAAAGCATGGTAAACAACGGCGATTTTTCCGAAAATGCAACCCAGCTAAACTAGCATTCAAACTATTTCCGTTTAAATGTGATTTCTTACTTGTTTGCGGTTCAATGCCGTTGCGTTTGGTAGTCAAAACAAATGAATTTAGTTTATGAATTCGTGTTTTGTAAACATCGCCAATCATTTCGCCAGATTCACCAAGGGGTACCCTATCCTGAAGTAACACCCTATATTGAAATTTTTAGCTATATAGAGTGCAGATTTCAATCCAAAGAGCGAGGTGCACAGTTAGACGTTAAAGAACTTTCAAATATAAAATTTGAGCAGTCGTTAATACGACAAACCGTTTTTGAGTAATGGCCTAAAACTTTAACATACGTTATATTGATATATTTCGTTATATATACCACTAGGGTGAAGAACGTTTCAACTTAAGAAGGTCCTCGTAATCTGAAAGCTGGGAGCAAACAGAAGAATCCTAGATCTATCGTTAGAGAACCTGGATAACATTGATTCTATTTTACGTGCCTCAGTCACCATTAACGAACAAGGTGGATCTTAGGCCGTCTTGAGCCCCGAACCCGCAACCCTCCGGTTACCTGATCGTT
>CM063507.1:706965-751965 GCA_032207245.1 Pardosa pseudoannulata | reverse complement strand
ATTAAGGACTTTCTAAGGATTGAAGTAACTTTTTATAAGGACCTACTTGAAATACATGACATAACGACATAAACCCTATTTCCTGAGGAACCTATTTTAATGATTATGAACCAGACAAGGCATGTTCAATAAATGCCCTACAATATTTCAGAATTAAGTTTTTCAAAATGGCTAAAAATTAATATATGATAAATCTACTTGACAAAAACTAATTTTTAAAAACGTACATCTAAAGTTTTTCGAGTGATCAAACTAAAAATAAATTGTAAATAAAAACAATATTGTAAACATTACTTTCTGAGGGTTAAAAATGACTCATATAAATATATATATAAATATATATATATAAATATATATATATATATATATATATATATATATGTATATAAATATATATATATATATATATAAATATATATATACAAATATATATATATATATATATATATATATATATATATATATATATATATATACTAGCTGATTAACCCGAAGTTGCCGAGGAAAGAGGAAAGTTTTAGACTTTTCTATTCCATTTGATGCAAGGAAAATTAACTTTCCATAAGCAACTGAAATACCTACAAACCCCCCTGTGTTTCGTTTAATTAAAATCTGCATGACTGTCAGCTATGCAGAAAGGGCAGCTGACTTTATACTTTGAACCTGTTAAGTATACGAAAGATTGTTTATTTGTTAAATAAGAAACTAAGACAAAGCTGCCATATAAGAAAACTGATAGGAAATCACATGACAATCTCAAAGATGGAGAAATTGATTGTGTTCCAATTTAAAAATTAAGGAGTTTTTAAAGACCTTCGGCAAAAACTAAGTAGTTTTAAGAGCCCTTAAAAATGAAAGCTAAAATTAAGGAGTTCTTAAGGACCGTGGGAATCCTGTCACTAATACAATTTATCATGATAAGGCTACAAGCTATACATCTAAGTCTACTACTGTATTTTTTAAAAATGAGAAATGAAACCAAAATTTAAGCTATTCCTTTAAATGCATTCAAAGTCCCCTGACATGTCACCTATGGATTACTGTGCATATGCACTTCTATTTATAAGCAGCATATAAAAACACTAGGCAGATACTGAAATATTGAAAGGGAGGAGTGGAACAAAATCAACCGTCATGTTTAAGAAATTCTCTATAATCCTGAAAATTAAGAAGTAAAATGATAGTTGCGAGAAAATCAGATTGAACATATTAGAAAATAAAATTCTTAAATTTGTCTAAAATATCTTTTCAAAATCATAAAAGGTGGAACACCCTTTGTATATCATGTTTGTGAAATATTCATTTTGATTCATTTTACACAACTGTCAAAAAGTTCAATTATGGTGTAATTTCCATGAAAAGTTATCTCCATGAACTCTACTTTTAATTTTATTAAATAACTACCAAAATACATTAACTATAGCAGCAGGGACAGAAATATTTGTATTACCAGTTATAGTTAAGGGATGTTAAGCTTTAAAGACATTTTTAATCTGTATTAGATTCAATGTCTATAAAGAGATAAATAATTTGTTTAAACTAATACTGTTCTATTTAACAATATTCTAAAGAAATATATCCTTGATGTATGGTATAAAAATATCATTGGATTATCTCATAACTTCTCGTTTATTTTCTCTCTCCATTTAATTGAAAACTTAATATGATCTACACTAAAAGAAATATTTAAATAATCACTTATGAAGTATAAGTTTAAAATCTTGGCATGTAACATTAATAATTTATAGCAAACTCTCCACATGTGTATTAAAGCTCCTCAATTTATAACCTAGTAACATCAATATTTTTTGTCTGAATATTTAGAGTTGTTTTTGTGTGTATGAATCTGCACAAGCACAAACAAATATTTTCTCTTCTTAACACTATGTACCTTTGAGGGACCAGAATAAATAAATAAAAATAAATATATAAACTTTAGAAGTACATATTTCAGGCATGCACTCAGAATCACAGGAACATAGCAAAGACCACAGGTTTCCAATGTGGATATTAATGCCTCTCCCCCACACTGAGGCCTTCCATGGAGGTGGTAAATAAATGGTTCAGAAGCAAATTGGGGGATGGGGAGTAGTAGTTGAGGAGGGCAGCTGGTAGATATATCTAAAAATATACATATCTACACACAAAAAAAAAAAATATTAGAATTGAATATTGCATTTACTATAATTTTTTTTCAGTTATAAATTTTGTGAATTCTATCACAGGCCACGCCTGAGCATGGTACAGTAACTAACTGACATTCTAAATTCTAAGCGAATATAACTGAATATGAAGATTTACAAATATATTTGAAATTGGAACCAAACAGAAATTGTCAAAACTAGACCAACCTCAACCATCTAATTAATTTCCTTTGGAATATCTTTATTTTCAAGTTTTTAATAAACAATTTTTGACTACAGTAGATGGTCCTTTTAATAAATTTCTTATTATTCATAATAGAGAGGAGGATAAAATATAACATACAACATTTTAATATTTAGAATAATTATTATGGAAGAGGAAGCATTCAAGTATATTTTTTCTAGTAAGGAAAGCGATGAAAAAAAAGGTTGTGAACATCTGCAATAATCTCTACGTCCAAGTTTTTTGAATGATCTGGCCAAATTATTTTGAAAATACTTATATTAAAATTTACTTTAATTTTCTTTAAGACCTTAAAATAAATAAAAAAGAATCTTTTTACATAATTTAAAAATTTACATTAAAACTAAAATAATCTGTTGGTGATTCATGGTTATGGCGCCTTTTCTGAATTAAGATTTTTCCAAGGCATTCTACCATAAGTATAGCTAATCGTATAAAAGATATTAATAAATAAAACTGGTTAACTGCATTGTTGAACAAATTTTGCATATTAACTTATTTATTTAATTCTGTAATGTCAAATTAATGATTATTAGGATAGATGGGAGATAGCCAATTTTCTCAAATCATTGAATGAAACTGGTGAATAACATTACCCTTTCGTTCTCCCTAATTATTTTTTATGTTCATTATTTTACTTACAATTTGTAGTTTTCCCTGACTGTCTAAAAATCAGAAAATCTAGTTGTCATCTTACTTTCCTTTTTTTGTATGTGAAGTGATAAATTCCCAAAACAGTGACTAAAAGTAGTCAAATCTGAGAAAAGTAACCAAAAAGGCAACTCATTAATATGCCCAATGTTCTTTACAATATATTATGCACTACGATACAATATACACATGGAAACATTAGGTCACATTGGGGGTACATGTTAACAAAGCAGATTTAACAAAAAGGTAATATAAATAACTCAAGGGAGATACTTTTTGAATAAATTAAAACTTAGGACATCTAAATTCCAGTTCACCATAGAAAAAAACTATAGATTTATTTTCTTATTCTGTAGTACTAATTGTGCCAGACCACTTTCATGAAGCTCTAGGATTCAATTTAGGATATTGTATAAAGAAAAAAGGGGATTATGCTTTTGAACCATAATTTTTTTTCAGGATTTTTAGCAACTATGTATGTTTGACTCTGTAGTTTCTCCCATTTTCAAAATAATTTGATTACTAATCCAACAGCAGTAAAAAAATAAATGGCTTTTGCCAGTAAAACTGTCTTTTCTGACATCACCTAATACTATCTTTCATCTTAAAGAGGATATCATTCCTAGAGTGCTTCACACTTGTCCTCCATATAAAAAGATGGGTATGTCATTGGAATGGATATAGTCACTATGAAACAAGTGTGAGGACAAACTAAAATCCCTGTACATCTTTATTTTTTATAGGGTTTTATATCATCCATAGGCACACCTCCATTAGGTGCCTATGATTTTAATGCACTCAAGTAACCTTCTCTTTCTTCTACCTGCTAATCTTGAGCTGACCTCTAGTGTTTCAGGGCTATTTGTGGGGTCAAACAAAACCCCTGGAAAATTCTGTGGACTTTTACATTAAATGGAATAAAAAAACAAGCAAATGACATTTCAGAGGAAGGGGGAATTAAACCACTTCTATAAAGAAATTTTAAAAAGTCTTTGAAAGATGTGAAAATATGTTAAATATTTTGAAGAATTAAACTTTACTCTGAAAAAAACTGAAATAAAAAGCAGATTTTCTTAAATTACCATGATTACATTTTAAAATAAAGGTCAAGTAATTAATTTTCTTACCTAATATGAGAATTATGTTCCCTTAAACATTAACTATACTCCTATCCACGTTTAATGAAAACAGCATTCCTTTTTAAAACTTATCTTCCATGACCTTTCACAGACATGCCAACATTTAGGCACTTGAGTCCGGAGCAACAATGTGGCTTGAAATTTTAACATGCTAATTACAGATTATACATAAGTACATATCTTATCGGCTTTTAAATTAAAATGAAAAATTTACACAGTAGTAAATTGTAAAAAGTAAATTAAAATTTATGAGCAACTTTTTTTCTAGCTTTAACAACTAATTTTTCAAAAAAAAAATTTTTTGTAGCAACATTGACCCTGATTAAAATATTTAATTTTTCAACATTAGGGATTCTAGAGTTTGTCTACTCAAATTTGACCTAAATTCAGTTTAGTTTTTTTGCACAGTAATGAAACCTTTTATCATGAAGTATTACTGTGTGAAGAGTAATATTAAACTTTTTTTTTTTTGCAAAACTTTTTATTTCATTGCTGAATTGTAATCTTTTAGCTGTTCAAAAGTTTTGTTATTTTCTGGAGTTGTCAAATTTTCTCATTTCTCCAGAGTAATTGGCATGTCTGCCTTCATATCAAAGTATTCCTATCGATCAAAATGGTAGATGACCTTTGCATGTATCAGAAATATTCCATAGTGCAATGTTAAAGTAACTAAGTTTCAAGCTGTTATTTTAAGATTTGGGGGTCTAGCAGACCATGTCACAGCAGTTGAAGGATTATTCATGGAGAAGACAATGTAATCTTTGAATTGCTTTTAAGTAGTTAACAGGAAAATTATACACATTTTATTTCTTCAGAATACTGGAGATGGTTTGAAATCCCCATAAATCTGGGGTTATCCCAAACTCAAACACCTGTGGTGTTTACTCTTTATCAGGTTAAATAAAAAAATTGGACCAAACAGGTTTTTGTAGGTCAGTGGCAGCTAAGTAGGCACTTTGGGTTACTATCCCAGCTAAAAGTCACAAAGTTGATCCTATAGGGCTTTCAGACCCTGGATTAAGTTAAGAAAAAAAGATTACCTCCCAGCCATGACTACTATGTCCCAACTGTATGCTTTCTTTTTTTACATATAACATCTCAGCTCACAAAGCACATGTGTACTGCTTGTAAATTATGATTATAAAAAGTAAAAAAAAGCCCTCCATCCCCCAAATAAAAGTTTTGATGTAGATGCTCTAGTTCAAATGATACTATGTGCAATCAAGGCATTAATTTTAAATCATCTAAATATTTCTATGCAACTAACTTTTCAGTTAATTCTGAATTTTCAAGCGCCGAAAAAAATTCTGTTAAATGAATCACTGTTTGGTGTGGTGTGTCTACAGTCCAAACTAAATAATAGGCACATTACCCAAGTTACTTATTTTATATCGCTAATTGAAACCGACAGATTATTGATTATATCATACATAATATATGTACAAGGGATCAGAGAGAAACTTAGTAGTAATTACATGTTTTACACAGTAATGATAAATTGCAGTAGAAAGGAACAAAAATTCTTTAATAGCAGCTAAAAGTACATAATAAAATAAAAGGCTACTCAGGTGTTTTTAGAAGGAAATAATTTTCAAAATAGGAAGTATACCATTGTTCGTCAGTTGGGTTAATAGGTTTCATTTCCCACAATATTTTACAGTTGAATTTTAAGTGCAGCAGGACTGGCCATTTTTAAATACCGTTGGGTTGATAATATATCATGTTCAAGTACAATTCCATAACACTTTCTGTGACAAATTCCACTTAAATGATTTTACATGCATCAGTCTAAAAGATTTTATAAGAAATATTTTCATTTCAAGCAGCCCAGAAAAAGAGCCAAAAATCGAATAAAAGAATACACTAAAAATTCAAGTGCACAGTAAAAGAAAATGGTATTAATTTGGGGAAACAAAGCTATACAAAAACAAAAGATGCTATCACAACATGATACAATCAACACTCATTCCCCATCTATGCAACTAACTTTCCAATGAAAAGAAGAAAGAACATGGATTCACTGATGCTTATATATATATAGATACAACACTATTATACAGATTGTTTCATCTGACATTCAGTGCACGCAATTAGAAATGACAGCATAAATAAAAAGGACGAGATGCGCACACATGGTTCCCTCTCATCATGAATGGTCAAAAATTCTTCCAAACATTCATTTTAAAATGATTATTATTCCATTTTAAGTTCTAGAATACTATGTCTATTGTTGTGCACACTGTACACCTGGACCACGGCATCGATCTTCATCGTCAGAGTCATAGGTTTCAGAGCGATGACTACTTCCAGCACCCCGGTGTGCATCAGGATCATAATCATGCAAGTCAACTTCTTCTACATTATCTCCAGTTGGCATTTCAAATGCCGGTCTCTTTGGTAATAAAAGTTCAAGAGCCTAAACAGAATATGAAAAAGTCTAAATTAATTTAATTGTTATAAAATTTTTTTAAACAGAAATTATAAATAAAAACACGTTCAAACCTGGCATATAATGAACTCAACATACACAAAAATTTTGTATTTTTCAACCAATTCTAAGCTACCAACATTATTTTTTAAAAATTATAAAATTTCCCCAGCAGTATATTTTAATGATACATTATATCATTACATACATGCAAAATACTCGACAATGGCACAAGATGAAATAAAACTTAAAAACACCAAAGTTAAATATAATATATTTTCATAATTATATTCTTGTTCCAAAAGTTTTTCACTTTTTTTTTAAAGTTTACTTAACCCTACCCCTTATGTTACATGTTATGTTTATGTCTTTTATACTTGTACAGGTAGGAATACAAATTTAACTGTTAGCTACTTAATGGTTTCAACCAATAGAAATCTGTCATATCCTGCTTTATTTTCCTGTATTTTGCATATATTTTATTGATGTTAACTGTTTGAAAGATTAAGTATAAATACTGTATTTCTATTTCTTCTAGCAGGTGCTACCTTAAAAAAAAAAAAAAAATAATAATAAAAAAAAAAAAAAAAAAAAAAAGGCTTACACACCAGTTACTACTAGTTTTGTAGGAGGCAGGTTTGCTTGTGGTTTGGTTTCAAGTGCTACGGTCTAATCTTTAGCAACACAAGGGCTAATGAGACCGGGACCTACAGCTTAAAGCTGATTCCGAACATCCATGCCACAGTGGGATTTGAACCTACAAACTCCGGTACCAAAGGCCAGCACCCTAACCAATCGGCCATCGTTTGGCCCGGTTTACTTGTGAGGTAAGTTTTTGGAAAGTTTTGTATTTTGGAAGTGTTTTAAATCTTTTGCTTAGCTATTGTTTTTAACCTGTTTTAAGAGTTCAAGAAATGCTCTTCCTTCTTTAAATGGGCTTTGTGTGAAATGTTTTGACATTGAAGAGAAACTAGGCCTACACTTAAATATTATGGTAGGCAATTCTAAAAATTTTAAAACATACACACACATGCAGCTTACTTTCTTAGCATGATGCTAAATGAAAACAGCATAACAGATGGGAGAATAGCTATTCTCAAAGTACAAAATCTCAAATGAATAATAACAAAGGCACTAAATGCAATTTATTTTTCAGAATTTCCACTTTCAGTTGCTGATTTAGCCCCTATCAAAAAAGTTCTTTTTTATCACAACAGTAATTTTAATTACTTTTGATAATTAGTTTGGAGTGCTACAGTCTACTTTTTGCAACACAAGGGCTAATGAGACCAGGACCTACAGCTTAAAGCTGATTCCGAACGGCTACGAACATCTATGCCATAGTGGGATTCGAACCCACGAACTCCGGTACCAAAGGCCAGCACCCTAACCAATTGGCCATCATTCGGCGCTTTTTCATAATTAATAAATCATGTAATCCAAAATTTATATTTTTTAAAACAAGCTTTAGAATATCTTGTTTTAATAATCCATACTGTATATTGAGATAAACAATTTTAACCAGCATAAAACATAACCCCCCCCCAGAGCAAAAATAGTAAATACATGCACAAAATAAAGCAGGATTATGGCATGTTCAAGCAAGAACATTGTTCGGTAGGTGTAAGATTTCTTTATTCATAGAATTCAATTTTATAAGCATTATTTTTGAAAAATGTATAAAGATTTAAAAATGGAAACACCTTCAATAGAAATTCTTTACATTATTGTAGTAATTCAGGAATGTTTTGGGAGTTATGTATAAATCAAAATTTTGAATATTAAATTATTTCATTATATGTACTTTTTAATTGGATATACTTGCATGTTACCTAAGTCACAAGAATTTTAAATATATTAGGGACTTGAGAAGAATCTAGTATTAATGCATATTAAGAATTAATTCTTATTACAAAAACAAATCATAAATGTGAGTGTATTTAAATTAAAAAATAAATAAAAAGAATCAGTCAAACACCTTAAATGTGAAAAAAATAAAAACCAATTAATTACAAAAATACTAAAGACTTTTTAATGATTTCTGAATCTTTTAAAATATTAAATCACTCAATTTTAGATATGTGTTTTAAAATAATTTGTAAAATTATTGTATTCACTTTGTGTCAATGTGGCATTAATTACCATAAAATGGCCCAGATCTGCATTTTATTTTTTAAACTGAGTAAAATCCCATTTCAATGTTAAAAAAAACTTCAATGATGACAATTGTAATAAGAAAAAAATAGATAATACAGCTCTAACAATTTTAATACAACATATTATCAGTTAAATAAAAATGCAGCTGATAGGTCTGTTAGGATTAAAAATGAACATACAGCTACATTCTTTACCTTGAGTCTAAGGGGATCCAATAACTCTTAATAAATGTATTTATAGAATATGTTTGAACCTATATTTACCCTGAGAGCAGCAGCATCAGCAAAGTGGTTTTCAGGAAATGTCACATGGAATTTAATGTACAGGTTTCCTTTCTCAAAGGGATTTCTATAGATGGGCATTCCCTCATGAACAATGCCTTTCACAGAACCTGAAAATAAAAAGATAAGCAATTTATAACTTTCAGACTGGGAATAATTTAGACATTTAGTCATTACTTATGTCACTTTTCGTTTGAAACATTACTTTGTTAGCTGACATCTAGTGATAGAAGAAAAGTAATTTAATATAGGTTAATTGTATTTTTCCTATACCAGAAAAATTGTGATCAATCAAATTTTTATGCATTCATTATATATAATAAAACAAGATTCATTTATTATCATTTGTTTAATCCTTAATTTTAAAATAATTGCACAAACTACTGGTATAAATATGCAATTAAAATACAACATTCAGGCAATATCTAATTCAGTGGTCGCTGGAGCCATGCTAAATGTATATTAATGCGACAATAGGATATTTATTCATTTCTCCATTAGATATGTAAATTTCTGTTGAAATTTCAAAAATTACTAAAGTGAAAAATACTTTGTCTTTTTTTAAAAAAATTTCCTATTTCATTTTCGCAGAACAAAATAAAATTATTGGTTTATCCATAAAAGTTAGTAGGTATGGCCAAGACAGAAAATAGGGGTGTTTGTGGCTTAAAAAAAGTTCCTTGGTTAATTTTATGGACTTCTACATCAAGGGGAATGAAAAAAAAAAAAAATTGACTTTTGGATGAGTAGGTAAATTAAATTACTTAATGATATGAAGAGTGATGCCAAGACCATCTAAACTGGACACAACTGCAATGAGATCGAGTCATCTGGTATGATGAATCCTCATTTACATTATTCCAGAACACTGGACATTTGTTTGCCTGGAGAACACCAGAAGCATTTTATGTTGACTGCCTGGTTCCAATCATGAAATATGGAAGGGATTCTGTGACGATGTGGGTGGCAATATCATCCCATGGATTGGGGCCTCTTGTTGTCTTGAGAGGGATGATCACAGTGACAATTACTGAAGCATTCTTGCAGATCTTACCCTTGTGCTTTAGGCTCTTTCTGGGAGATGTTCTGTGTTCCAAAATGGCAATGCCCCCTGTTCGCACGTCTCACTGTTTTTAAACATGGTTACATGAGCATGATAAAGAGGAATGTCTAACCTGGTGTCCCCAGTCTCTTGATCTCAATATTATTGAGCATTTGTAGGGTTATTTACTGAACAAAGTATGCCCGGTTTCCTCCTTCATGCACACTATCTGAAGAACTTGAGACAGCCCTGCATGAGGAATAGGTTAAAATTCTGATGAACTTTGTTTAAGACCTATATTTGTCAATCCTACAAATGCAAGCTGTCAAAGCCAAACCCCTTACTAATTAAAAAATTTTTTTTCACAGGTGTTCCTATTATTTTCATGTACTTTCAATTTCACCTTTCTTTTACAATTCAAACATTTAACTGTTACGGGGTCTCATAGAATTTTACCTAAAGCGAACGATATTCAGCCACAGATATTCGAACAGGCAAAATATTTAACAAAAGGGCTGATATTCATTCATTCATTATATGTAAAAAGTGATAGTTTGCTGCATAAGTAATTGAATGGGTTCATTTTGTTTTGACTTGTTTACTTTGGAATTAAATTGATATACGTGACGTGGTCAAAACAGATAACACTGAAATACATTTGGAAGAGTAGAAGACATTTCAAATAACTTCTCGGTTACACACTTAGACATAAGCAATTTATAATATCAAAACTGTATAATAAAAAATTGTATATGATGCAATTATAAGCCTTGTATGGTACAGAACAACTCACTTATAGGTAAATTTTAATAAATAGCAAAATTAGGAAAATGTTCAATTCACAGATTTATATACACCAACAAACCAAGCCACAAAACTAATCATTTTTTTTCTTTTTTTGGAATTATACTCTCCTTATTTTAAGTATTATAAAGCAAATTTAAAGTATTTAAATAATCTAAACACATTACAAAAACTGATATTTTTTTATATATCAAATACTGACTTCACCAACTAAATTCTGAAAATACTAACCAATACTGATTTATCTGAAAATTAATGACTTCACAGGCCATTATTTATATGTGTATACATATTTAGTAACACATAAAGGAATTTTATAAATCCCTATGCAGCTAAATGAATTATTTATGAATGAACAACATTCTTTTCAACACCATTATATGAATTAGCACCTTACCATGCTCTATAACTTCCCCAGGTGGTTTGCGAACAAGCATATCTCGTCCATCTAGATGTTTAAAGACCATACAGAATCCACATAAAGCTTCAGTTAGGGTTAATCTATAAGGCATGAACAAATCGGCTCCTTCTCTCTGGAATTTCTCATGTTGTAACTGTTGTAAAACAATGATAACATCTCCTGGTTCAACGCCAGGCTGTAAAGAAAAAAAAATTAAGTAAATCTATCTTTGATTTAATTCCTACTAATGTAATTTCGTAAAATTACATTAGTGTAATTTTTTTAAGAGCTAATCCCAATTACTCAAACAGACTATCAGTCTTTTTTCAAATATGGCTTGTATTAGTAAAAATATTTTTATATTAAACATATTGGTTTCTTTTCAGATCAGGAATAAAATTAGAAAAAATACTACTTTTTTGGCAGCCCATTAAAAGATAATTTAGTTCTTCAGGTGGCTAGGTACTATCCATGCTGGATTCTTTAAGCTCAAAGAAAATATTTCTGCCAATAAATGGTTTGAATTTAATGATTTCTTTAAGCAAATTAAACAATATCACAAGTACAATCTTTTTTTTTTTTTTTTAAAAGCAAAAATTTTGTGAAATATTTTGGTATACTTTTTAAATGTGATATAAGCACATAATTGACATTTTTATGCATTTTAATATTTCTGTTTGTTCGCATTGTAAATATTGTGTAACGTTCTCATGCATTTACAATGCAAATCAGGAAAAAATTATTTTGTGGATTGGTATATTGAAAATTGTGTTCAAGGTTATGTAGAAAATGAAATTTCTATATCATGATTCTATTAAGTAAAATTCAAGGAGCCTAATAAATAAGAAACTTAAATGACAGGGTGTCTGGAAAAGTATGTATATTTAGGAAAAATAAAACATTACAGGGTATTCAGATGATAAATTGAATACATATTTAAGAGCTAATAATTTTGTAAAATAATTTACAAAATGAAAAATTGTACTCATGTATCCAATCATCTTACGTAGCATAAAATGTTATATATATATAAATATAAGAATGTGAGTTGAGCACAATGTTAATGCTATTGTTATGAACTAGCATAACCTTGATGAAACAACCCATGCTCATGAATTACATACAAACAATAAGCTTCATTAGAATATAGTAAATTTATAATATTCTATTTTATGCACGGTTTTTAAAACCCAAAAATATTTTTTTTTTCCTTTAGAAAAATACTGTAATACACAATAAAAGCATCAAAATTCTTAATTCAAGAACCCAGTTTTCTAGCAATCTTTGCATCACTTTATAATTATTTGATTAGTTTTAGATTAAATATCAACAGTGGCTAAATATAACCAAGACAATGTTTGCCTAAATATAACCAGGTGATGTTTATATTTTGCTTAATTTCTACCGAATGCTTCTGCATGTTCAGATAAAAACAGTACAAAACAGCATTTAAATACATTAAAAACTCAAGTTTTCATTTGTATTCACTTGAGATTTCTCACATTTTTTACTCAAAATATGCTCTGAAATCCCATATAAACTTAATACAAAATGGTTTGGTTTGGAGCATTACGGTCTACTTTTTGTAACACGAGGGCTAATGAGATTGGGACCTACTGCTTAAAGCTGATTCTGAATGGCTAAGAACATCCATGCCACAGTGGGATTCGAACCCACAAACTCCGATTCCAAAGGCCAGCACTCTAACCATTTGGCCATCATAAACATCACCTGGATTTTACCCTTTTAACAACTTGTATTAATTTAAAATTAATTATTTCATTTTTTAAAAGTATCAAATCTTGTTTCCTTCAAGAGCAATATTTTACACCAACCAGTAAGTAATGGATTTTTTTTAAATGAATTATTTATGAAAACCATAAATACTAATGCATGCACATTTAATCTGGAGAAGGATTGAGAAAGTAAGCGACATCACCAAATTATAAAACTACCTTAAAATATTTTCTGCAGTAGAATGTTTCAAAAAGGCAGAATTAAATATCTTGCTGAAACAATTATGCGATGGGTTACATAATATCTCATGTAAAGGCTATTTATTCAGTTTTTGTTTTAAGCAATACTTCAAATTAGGTTGTTGTAAAAAATTAAGGACACAGTTCAAAAATCAAGACAAAGACCTTGATTTTTATGGTCTTATTTTAAGAAGCTCCTAGAATAAAGGAGTATGCACACCCTGCACTAGTGAAAGTATCTTTTGCAAAATTTATAACTCTCCATAAAAGTTTTCAAAATACAGATACAATACCTGCTGATTCCCATCTCCCCGGAAATATATTTTTTGGCCATCTTGCATTCCTTTATCAACATGCACTTCTAATCTTTTAGTTTCATGAACAATTTTCTTTCCTTTACAGACTTTGCATCTATCTCGTTCATTGAGAACCTCACCTGCAATAGAGTAAGTGTATCAAATTAAAATGACACCTAGAACACCAAGCATTAAAATTACATGGTTTATAGAACTTCACAAAAAAGGTTTTATAATCTTAATTTCTGATTTAAAGTCTGCCAAACAACTGTATTTAAAGTAGCAATATTTGATTTTACAAATGTTTTAAGCAATTTTTTTAAAATGGCTTAATATTCATGCTTAGCATAAATCAGCATAAGCACCATTCATTTGGAAAATGGAATCTGATTTCCTATCACATATATCACCCAGGAAACACTAAAAAGAGCTCTTTTTCTCAAGAACGAAAATCTCGGCAAATATCAAGTTTGGGAACTATCCAATAACAAACATTGCCTTGAAGCAACCATGATGTTGCTCACTTTTGTTTAGTCAGTCTAAACAGAAATTTAATTTAGATGATTCTCTTAAGAAAATTTTACAAGTAGGTTCTATTTCATGCTGTTTTCTTTACGTTGCTTTAAGGTGTAATTGACATCAAAGGTGATTGAGAAACCACCACAGATAGACAGGAAGGCTGCTATCTTTTTTGGTGACAACATAATATATCAACCTAAAATTATTTTATTATTGGAATAAATGTTAAGGTTTTTTAGTTTGTAAATTACAGTCATAAAAGGAGTTCTTGATCACTATCTCTAGTAAATAGTTACTTTAACTGAAATTAAAAAACCAGAAAATTACAGACAAAAATTCTGTGCTGGGGAAATATTGGGTTCTGAAGCTTTTTCTGCATACCTGTCTGTTTTCCCTCAATAATGACCATACTCCACAAAGAGGGTTTTAAAGAAAATATTTAATTGGTCTAATTTCTGTCATTATGATGTAATGACATTTTCAAGAGGGAATATCTCTAAGCCAATACCTATTTTTATTGATAAATATACTTAATTATTGCTCGATCGCAGATTTTATAAAGAGTAATGACTACTTATTTTTCTGAAACAAAATATTTTTATTTCAGATAAAATAATAGTAACTAAAACAATTCTTAAAGAACAATTATATTGCTACATATACATATATTAACCCTTTGCAGTCATTTGCTCTGGAGCGGATCCATTTAAATGGCCCTTGGGTTTGTCTTAAATTCAAGGGCTCCACTACAAAGACAATGCAAAAATTTTTTAGTTTTTAACGTAACATAAACAAATTTTAAAAACTAATTATTTTGCATTGTCTCTGTAACGGAGTACTCGAATTTACAGGGTTAAAGATATACTTGCATTTAGTGTTAATAACTGTTCATGCTGCATTATTGAATCATAAATTACAATGAATGTAAAATCTTAAAAGTAATTGTCTTTTAATCTGGTTCTATATAATCATACACCAATAGGGAAATGCTTTCCTGTACTGTGTAACTAAAGAATTAGACAATGGAAGAGTTCAGTTATGATATTAAAGGTCAAAACTATAAAAAAGAAAGCATTTTTAACTAAATTTTATAAAAATATTTAGTTAAAAATAGTTTTTTGAAAAAGTATAAATAGGCAATTAGGATACTTTAGAAGTCTCTTGCATTATGAGTCGATAACTCCTGCACTAAAATAGGTTTTAATTCTTAAATGTTAACGAACATAAGTAAATCCTCTTATAGAATGACAAATAGGAAATGAAGAATAAAATTCTACTTCTTTTCTTTACTTGCTTAAGGCTCAGTGAGAAGATTAAATGATCATATTTCAGTCAACTATGCAGTTACTGATTCACACTTTGCTTTTATCATCACAGCCAAGCATAGCAAATGAAAACTGGAACATACAATTTTAAACATATTATATAGACCAATTTTAACATATTAGATAATAACTTTAAATTTTCTAGTTCTCAGTCATATTTCAGATATATTAAAAAGAAATTACTGAAATTGTTACTACATGGGGTGTTTGTGGGTCTCTCAACAATCCCTAAAAATTTTACAAACTTCTACATAAAGATTTGGAATAATTATTTAAACAGGGAGAGGAAGAAGAATTAAATAACTTCAATAAAAACTAAATAAATCTTATAAAAATATATGAAAATATGCTAGACATTTAAATAATTAAATTTTACCTTGAAAAAATAAAATCATGATTTTAAATATGTAATAAAATAAAACTATTCAATTTCTACTGCTCTCTTGAGCATCACCTGCTTCCATGTACTTTTGTCCACATGCAAACAAAACAGGGACTAACAGTCTGCTATTATGTGGTTTCAAACTCTAATGACTCTCATCCCAAATCAATTCTTCCCCATAAAATCCATTTTTCAAAATCTCATTTTAGCACATTTTAATATAGTTTACCAAATTTCGACCTGTAACTTAAAGATCCTAAGGTTAGTAGACCATGTCAATGCAGTTTAGGGATTATTACAAAAGAATCAGAGAATGTGCTCTGTTCTTTGATTCATTTTTAAAGGAAATGAGGTACCAAATAAAATAATTTGTAAGTTTGTCTCTCCAGAAGTCTTGAGATTGTTAAAGTGAAATGTCATAAGCACAAATACCCCTACAACTATATTCTATACTTGGGTAAATCTGGAAAAATTAGACAGCAGTAGAGAAAAGCTATATTTAATTGAGATATCCAAGAATTTAATTCAGATGTTAAAGTAGAACAATTTAAGCATACATACATATGTGAATATAAAGTTAAGCTTACAGAGGCTTTGGGAGGAAAATACTTATATAATTTATCTTACTATAGATAATTTATCATTTTAATTCAGAGAGTGAGAAGTTTATTCATACCAAATGACACAATATGAATGATTAGTATATCATACTATTATAATTTGACATTAAATTTTTATAGATGATTTGTTAATGCATTTTTTCCAGTTTGGCTTCTAGTAACTTTCAGAAACTGTAGTCTATAATTTGAGTCTTGATTGTTTAAATTTCCCATAAATCCAAGTTAAATCACTTACAAAAATAAAAAAAAATATGTAAAAAAGACCAATACATGAAAATATTACATGTTTTTAAATTTTTGCTTGATTGGTCTCCAGTTCACTGCACATGCCGAAGCTATTAGCAAAAATCCTTCTTCCTTTTTAATCTTATTTTTCCCAAGGTGTGTATATGGGAAGGGGGGGGGAGAATTGTGCTGTGTCAATTTCGAGAGAAAGTTGTTCCACCAGATTTCCCCCATTCACTTTTTTCCTCTACTCCAAACGTATCATCCTGTATTCTAAAAAAAGTTTAGTTGTGCAGATTGCAAATCAATTAGTTTGGTACTAGCATGTGGGATTTCCCTTTGTTAAATTTAATTAAAAAATTTCAAGTAACAAAAACAAGGGTAGTATTTCTGTGGCAGAAGAACAGCAAAACAATGATGAACAACTAGAATTTATGGATGCAGCCATAGTTGGTAGAATTGATATAGCAGAGAAGGATCGAACAAATAATTCCACACTGCATTGAGTTCCAGCTAGCATTGTGCTATGCGAGAGGTCACTATGAGCATATAAAACTGGAACATACAATTTTAAACATATTATATACACCAATTTTAACAAATTAGATAATTTAAAAATTTTCTAGTTCTCAGTCATATTTCAGATTAAAAACAAATTACAAAAATTGCTACCACATGGGGTGTTTGCGGGTAACTCAACAATCCTTGAAAAATTGTCCACTTATTTAGAGGCATGAAGAACAACACATTAATGTGGGTCCAGCCGACAATGTGATGCAGATTGCCATACATAAAAGAATATTTAAACAAAAAACAACTGACAATTAGTCTAAGATGTAATTCACTTCAGCAATTTAAGTAATAATTTTATAAAAGTATAAATCTTTATTGAAATATACTTTACAATTTGAAAATTGTGTATATATATATTTTTTTTTTTTTGTTAAATTAAGTATTTTTTCCAGTTTTCATTAATTAAAGCTAGGTCTGGTCACATCCACCTCAAATTACCAAGATTTTACTGTACACAAGGGTTATAGACGGGGAATTAATGCTTTAAGTTTTTAAATGTAAAAAATGTTAGAGTAAAATTATTTTTTTTAAATATCTATAATTTTTACATTAAAGTATGCATATAACTACTACTTATAGACTTATATGCATAACTCTATATATGCATATAGAGTTATATATAACTACTACTTATAGAAGTTTATTTTTTCACCATTTATTATAAAATTAAGAAAATAGTAGTTTCTAGAAGTTTAGGGCTCATGCACATTGCCAGATTCCATTTTTAAGAAATCACCATATTTCTTAATATACCCAAAAAGCAGATTTTCTACAGTATAGCTTTTTTAAAAAGGCTTTTAATCAACTTACAATACAAGTAAAGAAACACATAAATATGCATACAAATAAGAAATTATTCTGTATCACAACACATCTGGCAAACCTTAATTGAAAAATAAAAAGCATTTCTTTTTACAGAGGCATAAGAGAATAAAAATATTTTCTCTACAACATATGCAATACAAAAACTACAGAAAATTTTAGCAGTAATAAGTAGTTTATTCTAGGCATTTGAAATAAAGTTCTGAGTAAAATGTGCATTAAATTGTAAATTAGACAAATTAAAAAGACACTGACCTTCACCACAACATTCAGGGCAAGCAGTTTGCATGTGTTGAACCATACCAGGCCCTAATTGACGATAAGAAACCTTTATTCCACGTCCTTGGCAAGCAGCACATCGGTTAACAGCACCTGGTTTACCACCAAGCCTGAAACATTTTAAGAGAAAAAAATTTACCTCTAGCTATATTCAATTTAACACTACCAATACTAAATTAAAAAATAAGGATATCAGAAAGAGGCCATAAATCTACCAGCATTCCCCCCTCCCCCACTGTGGCACTCTTGTCAAGCAAACAAAATTTCATTGTGTCTCTTATCCTTAAGCATTTTAAATATAAATTAAAAGTAAAAGTAGTGCAAATTTAGTTCTGATTTTTTTTTAACATAACTATGAACTCCCTGGATGAATTTCTCATTATTTTGGATTATCGTGACAACATATACTTGTGCACCCAATTTGAAAGCTGAGATTTGATACTAATTTTAACATGCTCATTACAGAGTATACATCAGTATATATCATATTGGTTTCTAAATTAAAATTAAATTTTAAATATTTACACAGTAAATTGTAACAGGTAAATTAAAATTTATGAATTTAAAAATTTATGAGTAGCTTTTTTAGCTTTAACAACTTATTTTTCAGAACAGTGTTTCTTATAGCAACATTAAAATATTTCAATTTTTCTATCAGGGATTCTAGGAGTTTGTCTACTCAAATTTGACCTAAATTCAGTTTGGTTTTCCTGCACAGTACTGAAAACTTTTAACATGCAGCATTACTGCATGGAAAGAGTAATATTCAGCATTAATTTCTGAAAAACTTTGTTTTAATCTGTAAACTTAAACCCTTAACCAGGGTACCCACTCTTTTTCCAGAACAAAAATTAAGGACTTTCTAAGGACCAAAATAACATTTCATAGGGACCTAAATTGAAATACATGGTATAATGACATACACCCTATTTTCTGAGGAACATATTTTAACAATTATGAACAAAACAAAGCATGTTCAATAAATGCCCTACAATATTTCAGAATTAAGTTTTTAAAAATGCCTAAAAATTAATATAAGATAAATCTATTTTACAAAAACTAATTTTGAAATTGTGATCAAACTAAAGATAAATTGTGAATAAAATACATTATAAACAGTTCTTTCTGGGGATTTAAAAATGATTATATATATATATATATATATATATATATATATATATATACACTAGCTGATTGTACCTAATGTTGCCTGGGAAAGAAGAAAGTTTTAGACTTTTCTATTACATTCAATGCAAGGAAATTTTTCATAAACTTCTATAAGTATCTGAAATATCTACAAACCTCCCACCCTCTATGCTTCATTTAATCAAAATCTGCATGACTGTTAGCTATTACGAAAGGCCAGCAGACTTTATACTTTAAACCTTTTCAGTATGCAAAAGATTATTTGTCAAATAAGTTTTCTAGCTTGTGATCATAAAAAGTACTAATAAACTAAAAGTATTTTCATAATTTTTTAAGGATATCATGGAAAGCAATTTTGAATTAGTACAGTAATACACTCAAAACATATGTATTTGAGGATTTTCTTTATTATTAATGCTGCACTTTTGGCTAGAAAACGTAAAAGAATGTTATGAACTTTAACAATTTTATATATTCTTAATACATGTATTCTTTGATCAGTACTAATCTCCTGTACTAGTATTCTTAGAACCAGTTTGGGGCAAGTTTAACTCCAAACTTACGAAACCAGAAAGTTTGGAAAGTGCAGCGAAAACTGATAGGAAATCATGTGACGACAGCAGAACAAAAAGATGGAGAAATTTGTTAAAACTAATTGGCATCATTAATTTAAATTATCGTTTGCACAACTTTTTATTTTTCAGATGGCAAATAAGTTTATTATATTATTACTGTTCTTTCTTTTTCATTGTAATGTAGCTGATGTAAATTTGTTCTTGTGTCCTTTAACTTCTAAAATAAAAGTCCTATAAAATTGATTCTAATTTAAAAATTAAGTTTTTAAGGACCTTTTACAAAAATTATGTAGTTTTAAGGACCCTTAAAAATGAAAGCTAAAATTAAGGCGTTCTTAATGACTTTTAAGGACTGTGGGAACCCTGTTAACTAAAAATTTTAAAATCCATAAAACATGTCAAATAGTAAAAGTGGTACAAAAAATTGTGGTACAAAGTGGAACATATTAGTGCATGTTTTTTTAAAAACATGTACTATTATCTACAACAGTTATCAGTAATAGGATATCTTACCCATCACAAGCCTTGCATATGACTGTTTTGTTTAAATTTAGTTTTGAAGTCTTTCCATTGTACAGATCTTCTAAGGTAACCCTGCAAAAGAAATTGAATGCCATTTAAAATAAACTGTAAAATAAGAACAATCTATAATTTGTAAAATATCTTATGAATTTATATTCAAAAGAAGTCTTATAGCAGTTTTGCTACAATATAATCTCTTCCAATTATATAAAATATAATTGGAAGATATTATAATTTAATTAATATAAAATACTAGAAAATTTAGTAGCTCAAATTTCATCATTTCCTTTATCAATAAAATTCTTAACAATTAACTTCTGAATCTAGTCGCATGTTCCTCACCAGCAACTGATCTTAGAAATTTAACAACTGTTAGATGAGATGTCAACCACAATTGAATTACACAGATTTATAACTTCATGCTAAACAGTTGATAATACTTTACTGTATTAATTAAATAAAACTTTCATATACACAACCATACGGGTAGAAATTTAAAATTAAAGAGGCATTCAGAATCACTTCCAGGTATACCTAAAATATAATTCCCCCTTTGACAAAGGTTATTTAATTTCTTATTTTTATTTACCTTTTTTAAATATACATATGAATTTACAAATATAGATTAAATACAAATAGAATAAGAAATTTTGCAAAAGAATTCAATAATGAATAATCATAGCTACAGTATGGGTACATAAACAATTTTTCAAAAAAGATGATAGTTTTATAGTTGTTACTTTTTAGATAGCTTTTAATAGAATATTACACAAACCCATTTTTAAAACTCCTGCAACTAGGTTAATGTTATAAAAAAAATTAAATTGGCACATAGCAAAAATGAAAAAAGGTATAAATATTTAAAGAAAGGCATTTTATTGCCCTCAAATATTATGCTCAAAATGTCTATTACTTATTGATACACCTTGGTAAATTTGAAAGCATTCGATCCAAGTGTCTATTTGAACTTAGTATGAAAATTATTTTAAAATATTAGTAACTTTATTAAATTTTTAAGGTCCATTGAGATATTTTAATAATTCATTAATACATGACTAACAAAATTTAAATCTACAAATAAGATAAACTTTCTATAACAATATTGCACCACTTTAGGTAAATTCATGGTTACTATACATAGAAATTATTATGATGGTTTGTACATGAGAGCTAATGAGACCAGGAATTACTGCTTACAGCTGATTCTAAATGGCTACAAAAATCATGTCCTCAGCAGGATTCAAACCTGCAAATCCTGGTTTTGAAGAGCAATGCCCTACCATAATTAGCCCTTTTTAGCAAATTATTATAATGAAAATGGGTTTGGCATAAGAATTTAATATAAACAAAGCAAATCAAATGGTATCATATTTAAAGTTATCTACGTGTAAAAATATAAATTGGGGAAAACCCCTATAATGTCAAAATGGATAATACAGTCAAGTTTCTTATAACAGTGCAGCATTTTCCATATAATGCAGAGTGATCAACACATATCCTATAGTATGTTTTCCTCATAATGCAATTTTTGTACGAGAAAATTCCAACAATGGCTTGAAAAATTTATACCAGCATTTATTTGATATATTACATTTTTAAAGTTCACATTCATAAGATGTTCTTTATTCTAACTCAGAAATTTTCTTAAAATGAGCATTTTTTTAGTTTTTAAATTTTATTTCTTAAACTATGTATTACATTCAATAAGTTTAAATTAAAAAATGTAAAACTTTACGTATTCATTGCCAATTTCATTATAAAAATTTAAGAATTGTATCTATGACATTTAGATACTTTAATAATGCAATTTTTTACAGGTCTGATTTATGTACAATTTCTTATAGGTATCCTTATAACACAGCCTAAAATTAACCTGTTTTATTCTTACGTTTCTCATAATACAATCTCCTTAGACTGCCTATCCTGATTTGTATTAAAACTCAGTTTTATAAACAAGGCCCCTATATACTGTGTTACAAATAAAATGCGTTATTGGAGATATGACTGTACATGACTAGTGACAGTTTATATAGAATAAAAAATAACATTTAAAGGGGTACAGAAATCTTGAGATAAATTTTAAAGCATGAAAACTTGTTTAAACATACAAAGAATAATATGCAAATAGGAAGAAAGCCTTACTTCAAAGGATAAATAGTATCTTCACCTCGTTTTCTTCTTCTACCTCCACCCATACCCATTCCAAATATCCCTCCACCAAATAATTGAGAAAATAAATCGTCAGCTGCCATATTTGCTAAAAATAAATATGGAATTTAACACAGTTTGAAATAGAAAAATCAAGCATATATTTTTTATGTTAAAGCACAATATACATCAATTTACATAAATTTTACTGAAAGAAGCATAGTATTACATTCTTGCTGACAATGCTATTTATATTAAGGACAAAACCTTTCTAAATGAGCTATTTTATTTTTATATGGCATATACAGCTAAGTATCAGTCATTTACATATCTAATAGTGAAACCATTAGTTATAAATACAGAATCATATAAACTACATTATTTTTTACAAAATACCACTGTAAAACAAAAGTTTCACAAACATTGCCTTTTAAAACATAAAAAATTTTAGATTAAAGTGGAGGAAATAGCAATTTTATATGTTCTGAATATTTTTTTCACTCGACCATGTGTTTTCTCAATACTTTCTTCATACCTTCCATTAACTTATTTTACCAATCATTCACAGATTCACAGACATTTTTTCTTTATTAAAAAATAAGCCTTGAAATCAAAAGGTTTCCTGAATGATAGTAAACTTTTCTACTGGTTCATTGCTCCTTCATATTCATCTCTAAGTTAAGCATCATAAAAGATTTTGATCTTTCTTATCAGTCTTCGTTGAAAACGTCATTTTTTGCCAAAAAATCAAATTTTTATTTCTCTATTGTAAAATTTCAACTTTCAGGCTTTTAAATCTGTTTTTGTTTTGTCTCTACCACATTTTTTTTTTTAAGTTACAGCTGTTTAAACATCATTAACAGAAAAAAGAAAAAAAAAAAAAAAAAAAAAAAAGAAGTAGCAGCTTTGGAACCAGGAATTGTGAATTTAAAACCTTTTAAAAAGAGCATTTTTTTGGGACAAAACTTTTAATTTTCATGAAGATTAGTTTAAACATTTTTCTAGTATTTTTAATATTTAGCAACTTGGCAATTAGAAAGTTTTGAAGCAAGAAAGTATGGAGAATTTTAATTTTTTAATAATTAAAGTTGCTTTCATAAACTTCAAATGCGTTTTTCTCAAAATGGTATTTTTTAATAAAATGTTGAAACTTAAAATGGGATTTCTCAAAAAGTTCTTAAAATATTTTGTTGAAAATTATTATGTGCTTTTGATAGTATTTACAAGTGAATGACATAAAAGCTTTAAATTTGGATAATTTTTAATGATGTTACACTCATAGTTAGATATAAAGGTAATGAAAATTCATTATAAATTTAATGTGTATGATTTAAAAGGACCAAAATTTTTTACCAAATGTAAATTAAGCAAAGATTTTAGGTGATTCACTAGTCCAGTGTATAAGAAATGTGTTGCATCAAAAAATATTGAAATAATTTAATTTATCAAAAAATTAGACCTTTTGAAATCCCCCGATTTTTTTAAAACTTTTCTTGATTTATTAGAAATTTTATAAAAACTTCTGTAAGAATAAATTTTTTAAGCGCAATTATCTATAATATAAAAAATAAATCTAAAAATGTAAAAACATGAACTAGTTTCTACATTTCAAGAAAAATGTTCTCCGAACGTAGACGGATACCTAAGACTATAAATCTATCTTCTAGAATAAACCAATAGTGCATTTAGAGCTGATCAGCCTGGGAAGTTTTTTCCCCCAAGAATAAACATGTTTTTAAAATAAGTCAAAACTTCAAATTAAATTTTCAAAATCACCCTTTCAGCTAAGTTCTCTACCATTACAATATCTTACTAATAAAGAAAATTTAATGAAACTAAGTAATGCAAGAATGAAATTGCCTAAAATATTTAATGCAGATTAAAAACTTTAGGCAATTTTTATAAGAAAAGGAATGACAAAATATGAAAAATTTTCATTTTGCATCATGATTACCTAATTTTTTGCAATCTAAAATTTTAGATCATTTTAATGATAATTATTATATGGACCTAGCATATGAAGGAAATTGAGTTGATTGCATTAAAATTTTGATTAGAGTATTAGCTGTTTGGTCTATAATTCATCAAAAATTACTTGAAATTAACGTTATATAAAAAAAGTTACATGTACAGTATTTGTTTTATTTTTTTATTGGCTTTGAGTGCAATCAGTCACATAAATACATGTTTTTACAATATATAGATAACAAATTAAAAAAAAAAAAAAAAAAAAAAAACATACCATCAGCACCTCCCTGAAGTCCCTTAATTCCTTGGCGGTCATATATTTCCCTTTTCCTTGGATCAGACAATACTTCATAAGCAAAAGATATTTCCTTAAACTATATAAAAATGAGAAAAAATAAGCAAGGTTTAAAAAAAGACCCAGGTGATATTTTTTAATAAAACATCATTCTACTTATGTTTTATTCTACAAAACCCGTACAACTAGGGTTTTTTTTAATTTATAAAGAAAACTTTAATTTAGACTTTACTACTAAAAAATATTTTACACAATATTCTCTCAGTAAAATCACAGAATTAAATATAATATAAAATTTAAAAGCACAATTTCTATTTATTATCCGTAGTACTGTTATATATCAATTACACAATAGCAGATGTTTTATGTTATTAATTTTTAGCAGATGTTTTATAAAATAATTTAACCAAGATTAATTTTCAAAATTTAGCTTTTATATCATTCATCAATTCTGAACACCTTTTTTTAGGACCTAATTCTATATTTTAAAAAAATCTTTTACAATTTTTTTTGCATATTTTAACTGTAAAATGTATATAGATTTGAAATATGTAATAAAAAAGACGCAATTTTTTAACCTATTTTGAAAAAACAGCGAGAGTGTTAACTTAAAAGCTTTTCACAACGCTCAGAAGTCATTAGTCTGGATATACTAACACTGTTAGTTTCCCTGACCTAGTACTATACCATGGTTCCCACTCTTTTGCTTCTGAAAATTTCAAGCACTTTTCAACGACTTTTCCAAAACCTGATATTTTTTTCAAGCACCTCTTTGATACACTGTTCATAATTGAAAAATATTAAAATAACTCCCCAAAACAGTGGAACTATATATATAATGTTCACTCTTTTCCCAGAAAAAAACCCCAGGCTTTTGAAATGTGTAAAAAAAAAGAAGGGCTATAAGCACACGAATACTGGTTTAAATATTTTTTTTAAAGCATTCCAAACTTTATTTTTTTCTATCCCTTTTTAAACCGTATTTTATCAAGCCGATGACAGTAGCTAGTGCATGAAAGATGAGTCACGTGACACACCCACAATTGCCGATAACGATCCGTCTTAATTTTCCAGTGCAGACATGAATTAAGGGCCCCTCCACACCATGGTCCACTGCAAGCCATCCCCACCGTCTGGAGGGGGTATGGCTTATCGTAGTCAATGGCGACAGACGATAAAATAGCCTTGGCTAACAATGGCTTCGGAGACTGTTTTTTTCCAAATATCAAAGGCAGCCAGTTGCGCCACTAAAGTGCGCAGTAGACCCAATGGATGAATCCATGAGCTCGACTCATTGAGTGGCCCAACGTGGGATGCAACCCATGAACCATCGTCCAAGGTCCCCATTTGGAAGTGGTGAACAATTGGCCATAGTGTGGAGGCTACATAACATTTTGCAGGGACTTAAAAAAGAAAAATCAAGCACCGGACCTCAAATTCAATGACCTCAAAGAAAATTCAAAAACTTTTAAGACCTTAAAAAAACAAAAAGCAAATTTAAGCACTTTTCAATGACTTTTCATGACCGTGGGAACCCTGTATACTTTAACTAGTATTTATATAACTTTGCTGGCATTTAATAATTAAACAAATAGGAATAAAAAATATTAGCATTGTGCATGCATATTATTATTTTTATTGCATACTTAACTAATTAAAATACCGAAATTAAATTAAATACTGAAAGAGTCTTACAGGTTACACAACATTTAAAAATAACATTAATATTCAAAACATCAAACTTTGCTTTTATTTTTTAAAATGTATTAAGAAAGCTTAAACTTCATAATCATATTTTTAATGTTTATCAAAATATTTAATTACATTGTAATAAAATGTATTTAGGTTAAAAAAAAAAGTTGTTTCTTACTCTCTTGCTCATTTCTAAAGCTGTTAAATGTGCATTTTTTTATAAATTTAATTTACTAATACCACTAATGACATATTGAAGCATTGTAATTTTTAATATTCAGCAGTTGAAAAGAATCCTGATTTTTATTTAAAATTAACTGAAAACATTTTTTAGATATAAATCACACAAGATGTATTACTATTTCTTACTTACAATTAATAACAGAAACATAACAGTTAATTATAACAATAATTTTCTTATTACTGTTTATACTATTTTATTTACGTTTCTTAATGATACACTATTCAGAAAGAGTTTTCATAAGAATGTCTTACAATCTTTGTTTAACAATAAAATTTTATGAAAAGTTATGGTCAATTTAATGTCAAGTAAAAATATTAGAACACAGCTGTAAGTAATTTATTTAACAATAATTTAGAATGTAAACAAGCAATATGGGATATATAAATATAATGTTGGTTATTGAATCATCTATTCCATCTCTACAAACAATGCCAGACAAAAATTTTACTTTACCGAGGAGGAACTTGAAAAAATAAAATATAACTATTATACTTTATTTCAATAATTTAAAAACAATATACTTTCTTGTGTATAATGTTCTAACTATATTGCAAGAAACTTTTTTTTTCCTTCTTAAACTTTACTTTCCTGCATTAAAGATTTATTACTGTACGGAACTTGTGCATTCCATATACTCGCTCCATTATGAGTTAAATCTTTGCTTTATATTTGGATAAAACTGTTTCATCCATTTTTGCATTCTTTCATTTCTGTTAAATCTTCATTCCATATGAAATTTTTCCATTTCATTCTTTTTACCTTGTGTCTACCAGACTGTTATTCATTCCCTAGACAGGGGACACTACTTAGTAAATGCAACATTTCTTCTGTGGAACATGGCAGTAAATAACATGCACTTCATATTTGCACATGCAGAAATTTTAAGAAATCATTACACACCCCTCTGTAAAATAGCAACCAGCTTAAGCTTAGTATACAATTTTCTGACAATTCCATTTACTAACTTATACAAAAAAAGGGATCTTCCTAAGTTATAAAGAACATCCCCCCCCTTAATACCTAATCTTGTTCTGTTGTTAGTAAAGTATGAAATTATCATTCATTTTTTTCTATTATAAAGACCTTGTGTATATTATAAAAATAAATTCAACAATCACTCATAATTTTTCGATAAAATTATGATTTGATTACAATTTAAATCATTGCACCTTGTATGAACTAAAATATGACATTCTAGTTCATGAAAACTGGTATGAACTAAAATATGACATTCTAGTTCATGAAAACTGGAAGTCTTTTTATGCATTTTATTAAATATACTAAATTGCTGTGTATTACCAATATTTAACCAATATTAAATAAAAGTTTTTTTTGGATCATGTTAAAAAAATATCTATATTTAATTTTCAAATAGTTTAACATCGGAGGTGAACAAAACATTCATTAACAAATTTAGACAAAAAACAGTGCTATTACATATAAGAAAAGATCTGATTGAAGTTTATTAATTTTTTAATAACTATCTTACTTTAAAAAAAAAATTGTCATTCAAGCCTAAATTAAAATAATTTGCTTAAACTTTTTAAATGTTGATGACTTTGTATCATCTATAAAATTTAAAACTAAAAGCCTAATACATATGCTAGAAGTTAAAATTGTAAACAGAAATATATAAACAAGAAATTAAATCACAACTGAAACTACAGGATGAAAAATAACTTACCTTTTCACCTTCATTTGGATTTTTGTCAGGATGATATTCTTTAGCTAACTTCCTATAAGCCTGAAAATGGAGAATAAAACTTTTGTATTGAGATTTTCAAATTTAAGTGCAGCTTGTCATCAAGCAGAACATTTCAAAGTCAGAGAGGTAAACTATCTTTTTTATATTATGTATTTATGCAGGATATGCAAGGGTTTACTCCTGCAGGCCCTTTAATCTTGATTATGTTCCCCAACATATATACACACAGGGTTGGCATGATTTAAATCAGTTGATTTTAAAAAAATCATTGATTTAAATCATTTTTTTTTCACTTCTTTTAAAACCTATATTCCAAAGACAGGGGAATTAAGAATCAGTCAGCACAGAAATTCAAATAAGTAAATAAGTGTAAATAGATAGCATGTGCTTTCCAAGAATTCAGGGGTTGTTCATCAGAAAGTATGTCGTAGGGGTAGGTACAATGACTGATTATGACTGGTAGAATTCATTTTATGTAATAGGAGGTAAAGAGATTACTAGAGAACTTGAAATCAAGTTTATCTACCAAATAACAGCCATGGCTTCATCTCCTGGAATTAAAGATTTCTTCCTTTTGTATTGCTCATTTTAGCCTTCGTAACAAATTAAGAGTGGATAAAGCATCGAAACTAGTGTTTTTATTGAAACTGTTTAATCCATAATTCGTTGCTTAAAAAATATTGAAATAATTGTAATTTTTTGTTTTTAAATAAAGTTTACATTAAATGAATATTTAATTTGTTCTTTTAATTTACATCTTATTTAGATTAAAATTTATAAATTTAATTTTAGGTAATCAGTATGTAGAATATACTAGATAAGATGTTACTTCTTATAACAAACTGTTCTATGTATATTGTAAAAAACATAATTAAAATTAAAATTCATAAAAAAATCAAATAAATCTGATTTTTAATCTTAAAAAAAGATATTAAACATGATTTTTTTTTCCAACCCTGCATACACAAAACCCCCACCTTACAATACAGAAACAGGTTTTATATAGACATGATTGTGCCTCAAAGTAAAAAACCATGAAATTTATATCATATTTAAAAACCTGGAACTAAAACAGTTAATTACAAATAAAAAATTATTCCACGCTTCTGAGATTTAATGTATTGTTAGTAAATTTCAAGCAGGAATTTTAATTGTCAGTAAATTAAAGCAGTGATTGCTTTAATTTTAACGAACGCTAATCTTATTAAACTTTTTATGAGTTAAATGTCAGAGAAATTAGCCTTCTTAGAATTCGATTTTTAAATCTTGAATATCAAATACATTTTATGATAAATTTGTTTTTTGGTGCAATAAGCACTAGATTAAACTATAACCAGACACAAAAGTAAAAAATCCCCCCCCTCCCAAGAGTGGTAAGAATGTGTATTCTTATGCAAATCAATCAGCACCAGTTAGAAGGATCAAAGCTCATAATTAAACAAATCACTTCTTCTCTCCTATCCCCCCATGACTGAAACACAAAACATAAGCAGAAATATAAGCAGCATTTTGGTTGGAGTTTCTGACAATTAAAACATCATTAAGTAGTCATGCTTTATTATTCAATAACAGTTCATTTTAGTTTGTCAACTTGATTTCTTTCATGGATTATACAATATACACAAATATGGTGGTATAAGACATTGTAGTACTTAGTCACAAGTATTATAAGGTATTACCTAGAAAAAAAAATCTGACTAATTTTTACATGACCGGCACATTTCCTATTTTGCAAAATTTAATAAATAAAGCATGTATTTTGCCAATATCAAATGCAGAGATTCAGAGAATATTCTGGTATAAAACATTATAGTACTTAGTCACAAGTAATACTTTCAATAAGGTATTACCGAGAAAAAAAAATCTGATGACTAATTTTCACATGACAAGCACATTTCCTATTTTCAAAATTTAATAAATAAAACATGTATTTTGCTAATATCAAATTCAGAGAATATTCTCACAAATGAAACTTAATTTTAAAAACAATCCAAACAGATTGAAATTTTTGCAAATGCTTAAGTCAATGCTATTAAAATTAAGCATGTGGTCTTGTAAAAGCTTTTGAAGAATAGAACATTGCAAAAAAGAGATGTTTCACTGAATTGAAACATTGTCATTAATTGTCAAAAATAAACATTGTCAAGAATTTTTTTAAAAATACTTTAAACTTTTCTTTCATAAATTAAAAATCTAATGTTCTTGTAACAAGAGAATAGCAAAATTGAACTGGCCAAAGATCTACAGTGTTCATTAAAGCCTGATAGGACATGTAAAATAAATCTTAAGCCATGTATACTTCCAGTTTCTAAACCATACCTCTGACAAGGGGCCAAGATTGGAATTTTGTGCTTAGTCCCTGCTTATTAATTATAACTACCCATTCTTAAAAAATCCAACCTCTAAGGCAAAGGCAAAAAAACTTTCCACAAGAAGTCATATGACTTCTAAATGGATACAATACTAACCAACCATGAAATGTCTATTTTATGCAATGAAAATGTCTGCAATACTAATAAAGCATTTTAAACAAATTATTGTATTCAAAGGATATAAAAAAAGCAAAATTTTATAAAGAAGTTTTGTGCAGTAGAATCTTTAAAACCACTAGGATTTAAGTTAAGCTGATGGTAGTCTATTAGCATGTCTTCATAACCAATTTATTGTTATAGTTTTCGAAACAATATTATCATTAACTATGTTTTATCAAAAAAGTACTTAAAAAATAGACATTTTTATTCTTTTAAGAAAATAATTTAACATAAAGATCTTTTCAGGAAATGTGCCTCTTTTCAAGGCAGTATGTCTATTTTTTGTAGACTATTTAAAATAATTTTAGGACCCTTTAGAAAGTAATGCATTATCAGATAGAGACAAATTAACACTATCTAAACTCTGAATTTTATACCTTTGTTTGCTATTTCTTTTGTAGAAGAACCTATGCCAGAAATGGTTAGAGTGGCCAGAAATATACAAAACATTAGATACATGTAACCCAAACGTGGAAGTATATACCTTGTTTGCTATTATTACCATAAATCTATATTCCTACAGTACTCTATAAAAATTTGATACAGAAAATTTCGGGGAAAAAAAAAGACCTCAATGTAGCAATGTAATTTGACTTTAAATGAATATATCAGAAGTTTTTTTTTATATATTCTCATTGGAAAGCATTCTAATCAATAAAAAATTTAACAGTAGAATTTATAGTACAGGGTCTAATTATTTACAATAATAACATGTAACATTGACTTCTCATGTTATGTTTTAATGCATTTTTATTATAATACAAAAAAAAAATTTTGGGGTTATTCATTAATCTGTTAAAATTGCAATAATTCAGTTATTTTGCAAGTAAACAGGTATATTTTATGTTCATTTGAAATACACGGTCTGTGAGAGATTACAGAGGATTATTCATGATAAAAAGCTTGAGACGAACTGTGAAAATTTCAAACTAAGCACCCATATATTCCTATATAGCAGAGATGCACAAACTATGGCCCGCGGGCCAATTTTGGCCCACAGAGCCTTTTGAATTGGCCCATCACTAGTTATTTTTTTAAAAAAATTATTGAAACTTATGGTAAAAAATTCTCTGTATCCGAGAAAAATAAGTTGCAGACTCTACAAGCCATTTGAATGATTTAAATGGAAGACTACAGAGAAAATATCAATTTATTTTTCAGCTTGTCAGTAATATAAATGCATTTACACGAAAGTTGAGCTTATTTCATGGTCACCTGAAAAGCAAAAATTTTGCACACTTCCCCAACTGGAAAAAAATGCATGAAAAATTTTCACAAATAAAAATGCAATATGATGACCAAATACAAATTTTACTCAGTGCATTTGATAAGCATTTTTGGGATTTTAAAAAATGTAAAACAAAAATTGACTTATTTGCTTTGCCATTTTCTGACAATCTAAGTACAGTACCTGAAAGTATGTAGTTGACTCTAATTGGCTTACAGAGCTCAGACTTCTATAATAGTCAAGAAAAAACAATACTGGAGTTTTATAAATCCTCACCTCAGGAATTTTCCAGATTAAAAAACAATGCAGCTGAATGTTCTACCTTTTTTGCAAGCACTTATACTTGTGAGCAAACTTTTTCACTGATGAATCTTAACAAGTCACAAACTAGAAACAGGGTTGATCCTAACATAAAATCAATAATTTCGAAAATTCAATCCCACCCATCTCATTAATGTGAGTAGTCATTTACATGCCAAATTTCTCTTCCCTGAACTTAAATTTTGTACATTTTCATGCCAAATTTTCTCTTCACTGAATTTACATTTTGTACTTTTACATTTCTAGTAAGAAAAAATTTTTAGCCTTGTGTTTAGCTATTTGTACGTATCAATGTGATTATTTTGCTTTTTTATTAGTTTATTTATAGCAATATTTTTTATTTCATAATTTGTGCATGAGTACAGTAATGATTAATATATGTAATTCATACCTATCTATTACCTTTAAATAAAAATTGAAATACACCCTATATTTTTAAGACTACAACGTTATGCTACTTTGCCCCCCCCCAACATAATACTTTAATTTTTTGGCCCTTCATCACAAAAAGTTTGTGCATCACTGCTATATAGCAATCAAATAATTAGTGAAACTCTACATCTCTCCAAACAATTTTTTAACTGAAAATGAACAGGTTCACATTAACTACAGAAGATTATTAAAATCTCTAATGATAAGTACTTTTGCATGTTTTTTCATATAAGTGAGGGTTACATATTTGTACCAATCACTATGATAGATAAAAGTCTAGCTTGGATAGTGCAAAGCTACATATTATTCAACTAGATCAATCATAATGCACATTTTGACGAAACGTGATAATTTCACGAAAATACTTATATACAGAGGATTATTAAGAAAAGACTATGTTTCGAGACGTCAATGCTATACATCGTAATACGTATAAAACATGATTTATAATTTTGTCAAACTTTAAGCTTGGTATAAACAAATGACTTACATTAATCAATTAAAAGCGGAAAAAATATTGTTAAGAAGTGTAATCTTTACTGTCTGGAGGGAGAATCTTTAAAACTATGGGAATTACGTAAGGACAATCAATTCTTTTGTTTCATTATCGACTGACTTAGGCCTATAAAATATAAAATTTTGAATGTAATACTAAGTTCATACCAAAAATTTAAGAAAAACCAGAATTTTAAGTAATATTATCAAATAAGTACTCAAGGAGACCACAAAAACAGTACAAAGTTTATAAGACGCACGAGGATCTGCAAAGAGAGAGTAGGAAAACAGCGACTATTAGGCTAAACAAATTTTCAATAAAATTATTTTGTTCTTACCTTTTTAATTTCCGTGTCTGTAGCATTTGGAGACACTCCTAGCAAATCATATAACTTAGTTTCAGCCATGACTTATTAATATGTTGTTTAATATCACTGTAGGTATTATGGAATGTACTAGCAAACAGCTAGTTGCTGCTATCGAAAGAAAGGAGTTTAGATGATGCCAAACAGCTTCCTTCTCTGTCAATAAAAACAACTAAACTTAAAGGATATGTGCTTTCCTAAAAATATCGATGTAAATTAGAAATTTTAGCTAATTGATTAGAACCTCTAAAAAATAAAATAATGAATAAATTGAATATTTGAATAACAAGTTATCTAAAAGAAATCGATACTTCTATCGAGATGTACTTGTATATATTGACGTCTGATAGTAAATCATGTATGGACTTCACTCTGCTACTTAACACCTGTAAAAAATTTTACATCATTAGCAGAATTCTAGATTAAAATATTATTTTTACTATTTTGTTTTCTTTCGAATTCATTATATTACTCTATGGAGGATACACGTCATGGTGTTTAAGGACAATTTTTTCATTACACCCTGATAGATTAACCTACAATTAATTATCAATCATTTATGCAATGATTAGTTTAGGATTAGTTTTACTAAGCCTAATAAATGGATGTAAAGAGAGTAACGTGAGTAGTAATGTTTCTAATTTTGTCGGTGGTGTTCTATATATGAACTGAAAAAACAGTTTTCTCTTGTATTTCAATTAATCCGAAACGATAGTAGCAATATAGTAGCACTATATACTGAACTGAAATACTACACAGAAGTACTATAAAAATTACTTGCTAATAATGAATTCAAACGTAAACCCGTAAATGTTTTGTTGCAGGAAATACATGGACTTACCAACAATTTTATGCAATTATTTTCTCGTTTTATTGTAGAATCTAAATTTGTCAATTATAATTTTTGACGTGATTAATTAAACAGAAAATAAAATAGCCATCAAAAAATATATTTTCAGAATTATAAATGACGTCACTTGTATGATTTTGATACTACTATTTTAACATTTTTGCACTATGGCATCATTATTTAAGCTATCTCATTTAATTTATTGATTTTAAATCCACTTTTCTTAAAATAATATATTCCGCGATATTTATTGGATATGCTACGAAATATTTAAATATTTCCTATTTTGACTTTATTTAACTATATACTTTGTATTTATTTTAAATTTATTTTTCGATGATTCTTATCATATTCTACAATGAAACATCTATGATTATATCTACAGATTTGTACCTAGAGTACAAACTTCATGCAGGTTAAAATCACAGATGCATAAAATTCCACCTACATATTTATATCACTTATATATAAGATCAATATTACCAATCACTTTTATCAAAGTAACGACAATGTTTGGAAAGTAGACTTTATGCACGTGGCTCTTAATATGATATAGGGGCTTACTCTGGACGTTGAGATTACAGGCGCCTAGAACCTGGTATTCCGCTCGCCCTGTGATTGGCTGGAAAGTACATTGGCAGATTTCTAAAACTGGTGAAATATCGTGACGATGTTTTCCGTTAATTTTTTATATTATCTCAACAATTCGAAAGAGACAGGATCGTACGTAGAATTTTTTTTTCAAAGGCAGGGAAGAGGGAAATTATATATTTAGTTAAAGGCTTACCTGATATTTCATTAAAGTTAAGTTACAAATGAAAGATCATTCATTAAATTATTTTAAAGCAAGATTTTTCAGTTTTTATATATATATATATATATATATATATATATATATATATATATATATATATATATATATATATATATATATATATATATATTGTTCGGGGATGGGAAGTAGTAGCGTGTAACCACTTTGAAATCGTTTATTGAACTACAAAAATCATAGACAAAAACATTTGTGGCTAAGTGCATCCCCTAGCGGTGAGCGGAGTTGAAGTGTTTTGACCTTGGGCCGTGAACATGCCGCCCACCTTGAAATATCATTTAAACAAACATGAATAAGACAATATTGTATGGTATTATAAAAGAATATACATGAATAAATGACAATAACTGTTGAGTAAATATTTACGAAATCAATACAACAAAGTTACACGTAATACAAAGATACATACATAGATAATCATGAATGAAACATTTATATTGGTAAGAAACACAATTTTGTTATGTTTCTTTTAAATAGGCCATCAGATGTTTTAATACTTACAACCCGAACTAAATTATCAAGACCAGGATGTATTTGAATGATTCTGCCCATTTTCCACTATGTTGGGGGCAAATTGTCATCTTTAATGAGACATAAATCATTAACTTCAAAATTTCTTGCTGGGAAAAGCCATTTTGGTCTTTACCAGCAAGTCGACACAAATATTCTTTATGCCAACGTTTCCAAAACTGTTATACCATTTTTTGGATAATTTGCCATCTGGTAAGGTACGAAATTTTTGTATCGATGTAATTTGGCTCAGAAATGCTCGTCAAAGGCCTACCAATAATGAAATGACCAGGCGTTAGGGCTGACAGATCTTTTGGGTCATTTGATAAAGCTGTTAAAGGTCTTGAATTAAGACAAGCCTCTATTTGAGTTAGAAATGTCTCAAATTCTTCATATGTTAATTTCGCCTCACCAACAACACGTTTTAGATGATATTTTGTTGATTTTATACCAGATTCCCAGAGACCACCCATGTGTGGTGCACCAGGTACATTTAAATGCCATTTAATGTGATGATCAGATAGAAAATTGTTAACACTTTGATTGTAGCCCTTTGATTTTGAAAGCCTTTCAAGTTCCCTAATTTTACGTTTTGCACCAACAAAATTAGAACCGCAATCGCTGTATATGTCACTGCATTTGCCTCTGCGGGAAATGAATCTCTTTAGCGCTGCAATGAAGGCATCTGCTGAAAGATCAGTCACTAATTCCAAGTGTACAGCTCTTGTAATAAAACAAACAAAAAGAGCTATGTAAGCTTTGAATGATTTTGAACCTCGACCCTTTGAAGCTTTGATATGGAAAGGACCAGCATAATCTACTCCACATCTTAAAAACGCGGGAGCAGGGGAAATGCGAGTGGATGGTAAGTCGCTCATCATTTGATTAGTGATGGAAGCTCTAAATCTGCAACATTTTGCACATTTTCTGATTAAATTTCTAATGACATCTCTGGCACCCATAATCCAGTATTGGTCTTGGATAGAAGATTGCATAAGTTGTGGACCAGCATGCAAGAGAATTTCATGGTAATGTTTAACAATGAGATCAGTTAAAATGTGCTTTTTTGGCAGTAAGATGGGATGTTTTTGGCCGTATGCGAGATTTGCATGTCGCAAGCGACCGCCCACCCTGAGAATTCCTGAAGAAACTAAAAATGGATTTAGACATAGAATTTTGCTTCTACAGGATAATGATTGATTCTCTCTCAATGCATTGATCTCACTATTAAACTCCATGTATTGTACTGATTTAATTAACACATGCATACTTTTAGTAAGTTCATTAGTTTAAAAAAAAAAAAACCAGTTACCTTACCATTTGTATTTCTACAGTTGTTTACAAACCTTAAACACAATGCTGTAATACGTTTAAGTTTGAAAAGAGATGAAAATCTGCAATATAAATCATTAATATTAGACAAAGGATTAGTTGAAGTAGTTGAATGTAACATATGTCTTTGCTCAGGTGCAGGATCAGTTAAGGTCTGTACAGAAGATTCTGGTCCACACAACCACATGGAAGTGAGAAGGGCTGATGATGACACTCCACGGGTTGCTATGTCCGCAGGATTCGTATTGCTTGTGACATGATGCCACTGGGTAGAAGAAGACAAGGTCTGAATCTTTGCTACTGTTGGCAACGAAAGTCTTTCATCGGCTGGCATCAGATCTTAGCCAGGTAAGCACAATAGTGGAATCAGTATAAAAGTGCGCTTGTGATATAGGGATATCTAATGCTTTACAAGTAAAGTCCATCAATTTAGTTAGAAGGAGTGCACCACATAATTCCAATCGAGGAAGTGAAATGGTTTTAAGAGGTGCAACCTTTGTCTTGTCTATTACCAACTGAACATTGATGTTTCCAGTGTCTGAGACTGAGCGACAGTAAACCACCGCTGCATATGCCTTTTCTGAGGCATCACTGAAATCATGCAACTGAAATTGTTCGTTAGAATCGAGAAATAAGTATCGCGGTATTGTAATGTCTTTCACAAATTGCATGTCTTCTTTAGATTGCCTCCCTTTAAACGCAATATCAGGAGGCATTTTCTAATCCCACTGCACCTGACGTTTCCACAGTTTCTGCATGATCAATTTGCATTGAATTGTCAAAGGTGGCAACCATCCAAGGGGATCAAATGTCTTAGCTATAGTAGCCAGAAGTGTTCTCTTGGTAAAGATCTCTTCAAGAGATGATGAGTTTAAATTAAAGAAGAATACATCAGATGCTGAATGCCACAGTACACCTAAGGTTTTTACTGTGTCATCACTATCAATGATTAAGGAACTGTGTGAATGAAAATTGGCGTCAATCGAGTTCAAGACTTCGTTGCAATTAGAAGCCCATTTTCTCAAAACGAATCCACCACTTGATAGCATCTGGATCATTTGAGCTTGTAATTCTAGAGCTTGCGATATTGAATCAAATCATCGACATAAAAATCTCGAAGGGCTGCTCTAGAAGCCATAGGAAAATTTTCTGCTTCTTGTATTGCTAATTGTTGCAAGCATTTTATTGCTAGATATGGTGCTGATGCAGTACCATAAGCAATTCTAGTTAATCTGTAGTCTTGAATAGGTTTGTAAATAGAGTCCCGCCAGACTACTCTTTGAAAGTCGGAGTCTTCTAAAACGATCTGCCGGTACATTTTTTCGATGTCTGCTGTTATGGCTATTTTGTGTTTTCTGAAAGGAAGAAGTATTGTTGTTAAGTCACTTTGTAACTGTGGACCAACCATTAGTTTGTCGTTGAGAGATACACCTGTTGATGATTTTGCAGATCCATCGAAAACTACACGAAATTTGTCTCCATTTTTATTGGGAACTGGATGATGTGGTAAATAAAAACTGGAACTAACTGGAACATCAATCTTATTTTCTGCAATTAATTCCATGTGGCCAAGACTGAGATAGTCTTCCATGAATTTGTGGTATTGGTAAGACAGACTCTCATTATTTTTAAACCGACGTTCAATTTGTAGTAACCGATGCACAGCAATGTCTCTAGTTGACCCAAGTTCAGGACAAGTAATACGGAATGGAAATTTGACTGCAAACCTACCCGTCGAATCACGAGAGAAGGTCTTGAAATGATTTTCGCATGCTATTTTTTCCTTTGTATAAAGTTTTGTTTCAGAAATCTCTTCCAATTTCCAAAATTTGTCAAATTGAAATTCAATAGCATTGCAGCTTGCATGATTTGAAATAATTGTTCGTGAGGCATTTTGAGTCTTGCCGAGAATCACCCAACCGAATATTGATTCTAGAGCAGATAATGAATGTCCTGGAACATTGTAATGTCCGCTAAGCATGATTTCTCCGAAGACGTCTGCTCCCAACATTAATATATTAAATAAAAAATATTAAATAAAGATTTACATGTAGAAAAATTTGGATACAATTTTCAAAACAATAAAATGCTCCAGGTTTGGAGGGAAATGTTAATTTCTAACAAATTCTAAATTTTTTCAAATTATGAGTATTTTTTAAATGTTTATGTAATTCCGGTAAATCTCGAAATTTTAAATTATAGTTGTCCTCTTTGCACTCTATATTACTTCCAGGTCTTTTATTTTCATTTTTATGCATGCGATTAGCAGGCTTTGTTAAATATTTTTTTCTGATAAAACACAGAGCTGCAATTATTTACAATGAAAACATTCAATCTCCATTCTTTGCACGTTGAAAATTCTTCTAAGTAAAGGAATAAATAATGGATAAATAAAGAGAAATAAATAGATAAGAAGCCAATCTAAATCAATGGATAAGAAACCCATCTTGGAAAGCATTGCCAAGATATTTTGCCAATTTTAGAAATTTCTAACAGTGTACTTACCAGCCAATCACAGGCCGAGTGGAATACCAGGTTCCAGGTGCCTGTGTTGCGAGTTGGTGCGAACTTTCATTGTGACGTCACTTTGAAGCCAGCTTGCGGACATTATGTGAGCAAACAGCTGTCGTCAAAGCGACTCCCCAATGAAAGTTCCAACTCGCAATGTCCAGAGTAAGCCTCTTCGAAAGACTGACTCAACTGGCTATCTGATTATGTCTACTAATTCTTTTAATTATTATACTGAATTCATAATTTGTCGGAAAATATCTTTATCATTTTAAAACTACTTTCGACTTAAAATCTCTGGCAATGTCTCGATAAATTTCAAGTAAGATTAGATGTCTCGATGATGTCAAGCGCATCATTTGCATTATCTGTAGCTCCAATTGTATCTCATTTGGACCAATAGAGCGTATTATAGACTCCTCAGAAGTGGGGAACTTATTTATTCCCTGTACATCATCATTAACGATCTGTTTTTATTGTTTATGAATTCTCAACCACGTTTGGTTAATTTAATTTAATGTATCAAGAAGTAATATGTGTATCACCAGTATCATCATCTGTTCATAATTCAACTCCTCTTCTTAGCCCACTCTCCTGTTTCTAATCATGGATCTTGTTGGTGCTTCAACCACATTTGGCGAAATTGGCGTGCTTGCAGCTTGCGTGCGTGGCGTGCTTGCAGCGTGGCGTTTGAAATCTGGCGAGGGGATTGTAACTCAACAAATTGATACATAAACAAAAACAACATTTTGAGGAAAAATTTTACAAAAATTGAATATTTAAAATCTAATTGAATTAACAAAGAAAACACAAAGGAAACACATAACATTCATACTAAATAGACTGAAACATTCACTTAATCACAAATTAAATAAACTGAGTGTGATTTTCATCACAAATTTGTGATTTAGTGTAAATTGTAAAATTAATTTAAATTAATTAATTTCTTGGAAAATACCAAGAGAAAGTTAGTCCAAAGGGATGAGGGAGGGTAGGCGGGATCTCATCCAGCAAAAAACTCTTTGACTTAAAAGAAACTGTATTTTGAGTGGAGGTTGAAGAGGAGTTGTAAAATTGAAAATTTTTTTTCAAATCTCTTATTTTACCAATTTCCATTTATAAATAAAAATATCTTACTGCTATTGCTAAAAATATGCTAGCTATTTGATGAAGTATTTACCAAAACAAATAAATGGTCACCGTCCGTTTAGTTATGATAAAGTATTGAAAAATACGGGAAATAACAGTTAGTTGGTCAGAATCTTTATTCTACAAAATAAGACTTTTTTTTTAAACAACACAAACCATAACAATTGCGACAGTGGAAAGATAATTTTTGAGCTTGAAACTAATCAAGAATTACCTCTGAAGTTCAATGTCAGAAAAGACTCTTTCAATTCTAAGAGAGAAAATAAATAAAACGGCTAAAAAAAATACACTTTAATTTGATTATTGATAATTTAGCTTTGTTAAAATCCCAACGTAAAAAGTTTTAGAATTTCAATTAATGAAAATTAATTGGCTCTGAAAAAGAATTTTAATTTATCCGAAATTGTTTTTCAGCAAAATACATGCGAAAAATGTCTGACTTTATGTGGATATTTAAGTTACGGTAAAATAGTTTGCGAATTAAGATAGATTATTATACTTTTTTTTGACATTGCGATTAGTTCATAATTACAGAACAACATTAGATTAAGGGCTGGTCTCACCGAAGTCGTTTAACAGCTAACAGCGATTAGTTCCTGTTTAAACGGAGAACTGCGTCCCACCATTGGTTGGCGCCATAAATTAATCGCGGTTAGCCATTAAATGACTTTAGTGAGACAGGTCCGTATTGGATTATTAAAATTATAAATGAAGTGGGGTGCAAACTTTCCGACTGTGGTTGGATGCTAACATTACAAGCTATGCCACTGACAAGAAGGCAATTTAATACAGTAAGGCACATCTAACTCTTGCAATTCTGGCTTTTGTTTCAAACGGAAGGGCAGCACATTGGTTGTCTATTGGTAAATAGGTGGGAAAGGCATTAAAGTAGTTGGTGACGTTGCCTGAAATCGCTCTATACGTAATACCTTGTATTTATGAAATGCTTGCTAAGGAAAGATCAAGTATAGAAGAATGCATTTTAAAGTAAAACTTTGAGGTAAGAGGCTTTTGAGGTTTGAGGCTGAACGATTTAAGATGCTACTACATTACAGTCGAGATATGTCTATCAAGGTGACATCAGCTATCTCGAACTGAATATGATAGTATCCTTGCTTAAATGTTATAAAATATGTTAACTTGTAAAATTCAGATATAAGGTGGTACCATAAAGCAGTCAAGATATAGCACAGGCGACTTCCGCGTTATAATGATGTCAGAAGCTGAATTTCTGGTGCCAAATTCCTATCTCTGTCGGCTTCTGACGTCATTATCGCAATATGGTAGCACCCTTATAATTTTTTTTACAAATCGTTTTTTACAATTACAAAAACGAATCACTATAATAACAAAGTATTAATAAAAAAGACATACCCCATTGCACCGGAAACTGCGTATGTAAGACTGACTCATTATAAACTTTCTTTTCATTTTTGTGTTTTTATGTTTTTGATTTTGTAAAATTTTATTTATTTTTTCGTCATTGCTGAAAACAGTCGCTAGAGGGACTAACGCTACAGTCTATTTCTTAAATATTAATAAAAAGATAAGTACTTTACATACCAAGTTAAATGCAAGGCTTTTAAAAACAATATTTTAAAATTTTATATTTATATCTTGCCATTTTCTCTTATTTTTAAACTTCTCGTTTATTTTTGCCAATTTGGCAACTTTTTCAACACAAACTGCAAAAAATGGTCAGAGGGACTTACACTAACATCTATTCACAAAATGTTAATAAAACGATAAGTGGTTTACATACCAAGTTAAATTCAATACTTTTAAGAATAATATTTTAAATTTTTATTTAGTTTTCATCATTTTATATTTATTTTTTGCCCTTTTCTCTTATTTTAAAAACTTTCGTTTATTTTTGCCGACATTTTGCTGATTTGGCGACTTTTTGGTCACTAAATGCAAAAAGTCGCCACATCTATTCCAAAAATGTTACTAAAAAGATAAGTGCTTTTCATACTAAGTTAAATCCAACGCTTTTAAAAAAAATGTTATGTCTCGATCTGCTGTTTAAATCATTGCAATTCTACTAACAAAGGCTACGTTTAAATGGCAATAACAGGTTTCTTTCTGTAAACAAACGTTTTATTTACTTCAAAATTCTCAGAGAAACGATTTCTTTCTGTTAGGTCTGTAGACTTGTTCACCTTGAGAACAAAGATATCTTCTCTTTAGTGTTCTCGTATTTTGCGCTATAAAATCTAGCCGCTAAGACGCAGAAAAGTTTAATCAACTTTTCAATTCTTGATGAGACGTGTATCGGTAGCTTTTGGCTTCGAGACAAAACATTTCCATGCCAAGAGATGCTGATTGGTTTGGAGTCTCCGATCGGTTAGACGTTCTCAGAGACGCGCGGTCTGATTGGTTGGTCGTTTTCGAAATCCCTTCGCGGGCGAATTACGTAAAATTAATTGTGAAATGTAAATAAAAACTAGTCAGAATGACAATGAGATTTTTTTTGTTTCAATTACGTTATAAATTAAGGGTTGTAGTAAACTTTTTGGATGACAAAGGATTTATAAGTCCGTTTCATTTTGTTATCTACTTGTATGAAGTAAAGAAATAATTAAAAATATTCAGAATGGCAATGACCTTATGTTGTAATCCTAAAAAAATTCGATGCTTCGATTTTACCAGAAATATATATTTTGGCCAATCGATTTTGACAAGATTTAGTGTTACGTATGTACGTAAATTTAACTTTAATAAAACTTCTCATACAAACCATGTCTCAATAAGTTTTTAAGAATTTCAATGTTACGTCTGTATAAATCTAAAAGCAAACTTTAATTTTGTGAAACATCAAATATCCATTTTGACTATTTAGGAACTGACGCCTGTACGTACACACGTACGTATGTCACAAAACTTAAAAATTATTAGCCATAGAAGGTTGAAATCTTGTATTTAAAACAAATATAGCATCTAGTTTTGTTCATGCTCTTTTGATTGATGTCAATAACTCTATACAACGAATATTTCATATATTACATATATTAATTTTGTAAATATAACTCAAAAATTTAGCGATGTTTAAAAATGTATATAAGATTTACAGTTTGACTTCTGTTGTTAATATGCTCTAACTCTAATAAAAAATTTCAATAATGTATGTTAGTATTTCAAAATATCAATTTTGTAAAAAAAAAAAAATAGCCGTAAAATGTTCAAACCATTTAGGACTATTATAGCATCTTACTTCTTTTTGTACTCTCTGCACGTATATAAAGAAACTTATAACTGTGTTATGTTATTTCAAAATATTAAGAAATATAATAGCCGTAAAATGTTCAAATCTGTATTAACAATATTCATCTTTGTCATTCTCTTTGATTACTCTCTGCACTCTATAGAAAAATTTTCATATAATGTTTTAATATTTCAAAATATTAATTTTGTAAATATAACTCAAAAATTAATAGCCGTAAAATGTTCAAAAGCTGTATTTAGGACTATTATAGCTAGTTCTGCACCTCTCTTCTTAATTACGCTCTGCACTCTATATAAAGAAAATTTTCAATATAACATATGTTAATGTTATTTCAAAATATTAATTTTGTATATATAACTAAAAAACTGATAGCTGTAAAATGTTCAAATTCTTTATTTAAGACTATTATAGCATCTAGTTATGCAATTCTGTTGTTGATTATGCTCTGCACTCTATATAAAGAAAAATTTCAATATAATGTATGTTAATATTATTTCAAAATATTAATTTTGTATATATAATTTAAAAACTAATAGCCGTAAAATGTTCAAATTCTTTATTTAGGACTGTTATACCATCTAGTTGTGCACTTCTCTTCTTGATTACACTCTGCACTCTA